>CM045900.1:28910632-28998132 GCA_025169545.1 Anguilla japonica | reverse complement strand
CACACACACACACACATAGCACACACAGTACTCACACAGCACACACAGCACACTCACAGCACACACACACACACACACATACACACACAGCACACACACACACAAACACAGCACACACACACACATACACACACACACAGCACTCACACAGCACACACACACACACACACACACACACACACACACACAGCACACACACAGCACACACACAGCACACATCTTATTTTAAAAAGGGATTTTCATCTCAATGGGACTCCCCTGGAAAAGTAAAGGGAAAAAAAACGGCGTGGATTTGAGTACAACATTATTACAGCCCCTGGTTAAGCAGTATCTGTGAGGGGGGGGGGGAGCTCACTAAGGAGTCTTAAAAGTACCATCTGCATTTTAAACAGCACGGTAAGTGAGAGGTAAAAAACTGCTCCTACTCTGATTTGAACATAAGTGACCTGTAGCTTTTTCCAGGGCCAGGTGAGCAGACTCTGCGTATGGTTTTACCTGGGCCATAATGACCACCAGGTACCTGAAGCCGTATTCGGTGTGCACCGGATAAAACCTTAAAAGGAGTGGAAAAATCCCGGTGATGGAGAAGGAGTATTTCGGGAGACGTAAACCAACCTGAGGATACAGAGGAACAAATACCCAGGAGTGCTGCACTTGTACCTTTGGGCAATTTACAATTTATTCTGTAACTACCCAGCTCAGTGAATGGACTGTGCAGATGACAGGAGTTCTGTATTATGTTAAGGACATCTATTTAGTATCTGAATGACACATGCCCAACACCAGAACCACACTTACTCTACCTGTGACACAATGGTCGATCTCCGCTGCCTCTGAATTTGACCTCCGACCTCCGAGCTCCAAGTCCACTCCTTGCACTGAAAGCTCATCCTTTTTCTTTCAGGCTTCATGGCCAAAGCTGTTCCAGTGAGCACCGCCTCTACCCCACCACCCAAAAAAACCAGCGCAGGGACATGATCTGCTGGGATACGCTGAGGGCTTCAGTGGAGGGTGTGTTTTCAGGGCCTGTTTTTTTGGGCTTGATTGATTCCTGTCGTTTCCAGAGAGAAGCTGCATTGATCTCCTGACGATCCCCCCCCCCCCCCCCCCCCCCCCCACTCTGACCTGCTCACTCATCCCTCTGGGCTCATTACCTGCAGCAGCGATGCAGATCCGCCCCCCCCCCCCGCCCCCCGCCCCCCCCGATCCGCCTGCCCGGCCGCGTCCATCCTTGGCCCCTGTCCGCATCAGACCCTCCCCTGATTCGCTCTTTAGGTAAGGTATGAATGGAGCAGGGTTCAAGTGCATTTGAGCAGGTGTGAATTGAGCAGGGTCCAGGTGGAATCGAGCAGGTATGAATGGAGCAGGGTCCAGGTGGATTTGAGCAGGTATGAATGGAGCAGGGTCCAGGTGGATTTGAGCAGGTGTGAATTGAGCAGGGTTCAAGTGGATTTGAGCAGGTGTGAATGGAGCAGGGTCCAGGTGGATTTGAGCAGGTATGAATGGAGCAGGGTCCAGGTGGGATTAGAGCTGTGGTCACTGGCTTCATGGCATCGCTTTTACATGATTTGGTTCTTATGAGAAAGGCACCGTTCGCAACAGGCTGTGAAACCGTTTGTAGTACTGGTTACCTGGGATGCTGTTTAACCGTGATGGTGCAGCACGACGGATCCATTTAAACCTCACATTCCGCTAAAGTCAGCAGACTCAGCGATTCCCATGATTCTCACTGCAGCGGTTTTGCTTACCGAAGCCATGCTTCCATACGTTACCCCACGTCTGCAAGTGGCACCGCATTTTAACTTGTGCTTTCTGTGTTAATGACACTTTGACACAATTTGGCCCCTGGGTTGGTCTGTCTGTCAATTGAAAACGTAGTTAATTAAAAAAATGCAGGGTGATCAGGACTTTAATGTGCCGTTTGGAGTCCAGAGTGCTCTTCTGGGCCTAAGGGTTCAGTGCACAGCTGTCTCCGGCTCTTCAGAGCTCTGGAAACGACCCCTTAAGCTGGAGCTTCCCGCAGCACAGCGGCTTGCACAGTGCCTCCAGCGCTCCTCTCTGCTCCACCTTTCAGCGCAAACCTGCGGGACTATCCTTCCTGCATTCGGTTTATCAACCGAACACATGCTTTGGGTTGGCAGTGGGCTGAACACATGCGTTGGGCTGGTGGTGGGCTGGACACATGCTTTGGGCTGGCGGTGGGCTGGACAAATGTGTTGGGCTGGTGGTGGGCTGGACACATGCTTTTGGCTGGCGGTGGGCTGAACAAATGTGTTGGGCTGGTGGTGGGCTGGACAACATGCTTTGGGCTGGTGGTGGGCTGGACACATGTGTTGGGCTGGTGGTGGGCTGGAACACATTGTTGGGTTGGTGGTGGGCCCGCGGGCCGTACACCGAGCCACCAGAGTAGCCGCGTTGAGAGAGCGCTTCATTATCCATTATCCCCGTTTGTGGGGACTTGTGGCGTCCTCATCACGCCCTGGTTCGGCTGCGAGGCGGTGGGCGAGCTGGGAAAGGATGCACAGCCAGGAGACGGAGAAGAGCGCCCCCTTCCGTCTCCACCCGGTGGGGCGGCGGCGCGCAGCGCTGCTCTCCCGCTGCACTGAAAACCAGGGCGAATGATACAAGATGGCGGACAGAAATCCTGCAGCCCGGGGTCTCTCGGATAGGGTGAACACTGCGGCATATTTCTGCGGCGTTTATTGGCGGGACAGTAAAACACAGCATCGGGGGAGTGCTGACTGCCTCATTTATTCGCTGACCTGAGCACCCCCCCCCCCCCCCAATCCCAACCCCAACCCCCAACCCCCAGTGACCAAAATAGCAGGAGTCCATTAATCAAGCCTCGGACTCTGGTGGGAAAGAGCACACGATCCGTCAAGCTCAGCGTCTTCTATCTGAATTGGGAAGATAACTACGGATGAGGCTATTGCTTGACCATCATATAATAGCGGTGTCTGGCTACGCTTCTAGGCAAATTAATCACGGAAAGAAGCTCTTGTGTTCAACTTGCGAGCACATGTACACACAAATGCACAACCACACATGTGCAACTAAAAATGTAACCCATTCTTAATTAGTGATCTGGATATACTTCATTTGCAGTTAATAAAAACTTAATAAGAACTACAAGCAGCTACAAAGCACTCTGGGGGCCTTCTAAAGAGCCGCAAGATGACCGAAGGCACACTGCTAAATAAACAGTGGAAAGAGAGAGAGAGGCGGATTGGTCAACAGCCAGAGCTGTGGCAGAAGCTTACAGAGAGCATGAAGAGGGAAATGTGTCTCAATGAAGAACGATAAGGGAGCCAAACACAGCCTGCTGCAGGCCTTCTGCCAAGGATTGAAAGACGACCACAAGTCAAATGTTCCCGGTGATACTGAGTGACCTCAGCTGGACCTGCGGATCAGTCTATCTGGTAGCCATACTGACTTCTCTTTCACTCCCACAAACGTGTGTAGAAAGTGTACTGCATGTGTGTACTGCATGTACTGTGTGTGACTGTGGTATTCTGTCTGTGTGTGACTGTGGTATTCTGTCTGTGTGACTGTGTGTGACTGCAGTATTCTGTCTGTGTGTGACTGTGGTACTGTGTGTGTGTGTGACTGCAGTATTCTGTCTGTGTGTGACTGTGTGTGATTGTGGTACTCTCTCTGTGTGTGACTGTGTGTGTGGTACTCTCTGTGTGTGTGTGACTATGGTACTCTCTGTGTGTGTGTGACTGTGGTATTCTGTGTGTGTGTGACTGTATGTGACTGTGGTACTCTGTCTGTGTGTGACTGTGTGTGACTGTGGTACTCTGTCTGTGTGTGACAGTGTGTGACTGTGGCACTCTGTCTGTGTGACTGTGTGTGTGTGACTGTGGTACTCTGTCTGTGTGTGACTGGTATTCTCTGTGTGTGTGACTGTGTGATTGTGGTATTCTCTGTGTGTGACTGTGGTACTCTGTCTGTGTGTGACTGTGTGTGACTGTGGTATTCTGTCTGTGTGTGACTGGTATTCTGTGTGTGTGTGACTGTGTGTTTGTGATATTCTCTGTGTGTGACTGTGGTACTCTGTATGTGTGTGACTGTGGTACTCTGTATGTGACTGTGTGTGACTGTGGTACTCTGTCTGCGTGTGACTAGTATTCTGTGTGTGTGTGTGCCTGTGTGTGACTGTGGTATTCTGTGTGTGTGACTGTGTGTGACTGTGGTATTCTGTATGTGTGTGACTGTGGTACTCTGTCTGTGTGTGACTAGTATTCTGTGTGTGTGTGTGCCTGTGTGTGAATGTGGTATTCTGTGTGTGTGACTGTGATACTCTGTGTGTGGCTGTGGTACTCTGTCTGTGTGTGGCTGTGGTACTCTATGTGTGTGTGTGACTGGTATTATCTGTGTGTGTGACTGTGGTACTCTGTGTGTGGCTGTGGTACTCTGTCTGTGTGTGGCTGTGGTACTCTATGTGTGTGTGTGGCTGTGGTACTCTGTCTGTATGTGACTGTGGTACTCTGTCTGTGTGTGACTGTGTGTGACTGTGGTACTCTATCTGTGTGTGTGTGACTGTGGTACTCTGTCTGTGTGTGGCTGTGGTACTCTATGTGTGTGTGTGTGACTGTGGTACTCTGTGTGTGGCTTTGGTACTCTATGTGTGTGTGTTACTGGTATTATCTGTGTGTGTGACTGTGGTACTCTGTGTGTGTGTGACTGTGGTATTCTGTATGTGTGTGACTGTGGTACTCTGTCTGTGTGTGACTAGTATTCTGTGTGTGTGTTTGCCTGTGTGTGACTGTGGTATTCTGTGTATGTTACTGTGTGTGGCTGTGGTACTCTGTCTGTGTGTGACTGTGGTACTCTGTGTGTGTGTTACTGGTATTATCTGTGTGTGTGTGGCTGTGGTTATGTGTGGCTGGCTGGTATTGTCTGTGTGTGACTGTGGCTGTGTGTGGCTGTGGTACTCTGTCTGTGTGTGGCTGTGGTACTCTATGTGTGTGTGTTACTGGTATTGTCTGTGTGTGTGACTGGTATTGTCTGTGTGTGTGGCTGGTATTATCTGTCTGTGTGTGTGAGTGGTACTCAGTCTGTGTGTGGCTGTGGTTACTCTATGTGTGTGTGTGACTGGTATTGTCTGTGTGTGTGGCTGGTACTCTATGTGTGTGTGTTACTGGTATTATCTGTGTGTGTGACTGTGGTACTCTGTGTGTGGCTGTGGTACTCTGTCTGTGTGTGACTGTGGTACTCTGTCTGTGTGTGGCTGTGGTACTCTATGTGTGTGTGTGACTGGTATTATCTGTGTGTGTGACTGTGGTACTCTGTGTGTGGCTGTGGTACTCTGTCTGTGTGTGGCTGTGGTACTCTGTGTGTGTGGCTGGTATTGTCTGTGTGTGTGGCTGGTATTGTCTGTGTGTGTGTGGCTGGTATTATCTGTGTGTGTGACTGTGGTACTCTGTGTGTGACTGTGTGTGTGAGTGGTACTCTATGTGTGTGTGTGACTGGTATTATCTGTGTGTGTGACTGTGGTACTCTGTGTGTGGCTGTGGTATTCTGTCTGTGTGTGACTGTGGTACTCTGTCTGTGTGTGTGCTGTGGTACTCTGTGTGTGGCTGTGGTACTCTATGTGTGTGTGTGACTGGTATTATCTGTGTGTGTGGCTGTGGTACTCTATGTGTGGCTGTGGTACTCTATGTGTGTGTGTGTGTGTGTGGCTGGTATTGTCTGTGTGTGTGACTGTGGTACTCTGTGTGTGTGTGTGGCTGGTATTGTCTGTGTGTGTGACTGTGGTACTCTGTGTGTGTGTGTGGCTGGTATTGTCTGTGTGTGTGTGACTGTGGTACTCTGTGTGTGACTGTGGTGTGTGTGTGGCTGGTATCTGTGTGTGTGGCTGTGGTACTCTGTGTGTGGCTGTGGTACTCTGTGTGTGTGTGTGGCTGGTATTGTCTGTGTGTGTGAGTGGTACTCTGTGTGTGTGTGTGGCTGTGGTATTGTCTGTGTGTGTGAGTGGTACTCAGATTGCGTGTGGTGCCGTTCCCGCTTGGAGACAGCTTTGTCAGCGTGGTCATAAAGTCAGACAGTCAGACACACGCAGCTGATCTGACATTTGTTCCATTGTAATAAAAGAGAGGCTGAAAGAATGAAAAGAGTGAATGGAGCTGGGGTCGGTCCGGGTCCAACTCTGAGATGAGGAGGAGTGGAAAAACCACCAGAAAGAAAGGATTTCACACTGGCGTGACACAAAAAAGAAGTGAAAAAAACAAGTAACTAAGATTTAAAAAAAAAAAAATCATTTTGTGTTTTTTGGCAATGTGGCTTCAGTGTAAATAAATGATTAAAACTCTTGGATGGGATCTTTGTTTGAAGGGGGGGGGGGGGGGAGGGGAGGGGGGTTGAGGGAGGGGGACCGAGTCTCCCAGGGGAGGGGGATCACAGGGACACGAAGGCTGTGATCAAAAACATCTTTCGCTCGAGCGCTGCGTCTTCCGCGCCAAACGCTCGATTAAACGCACGCGGCCTTATCCGAAGAAAAACATTATTCCAGCTCATTAAGCTCTGCTTTAGATCAATACTCGTCATGCTGCGGTAACCGCTGGCATTTTGGGTCAGGCGGCTGGGTACGGCTTTGACGGCTTGCGCTAGCGTCACCACGCCACCACGTTCCCTTCGCCGAGCGGGAAGGTCTGGTCAACATCAACAAACATCCAGCAACAGCAGCTCACCCGGCCCCGAACAACAAGAAGAGGAGCAAGGAGCACTACTGCTTTGGAAACAGCCACATCAAACCATGGAACAAAGCCCTTGGAGCTGTCACACTACGTGACTTACATTATTAAAGGCCCGCCACTTACCAAATACTGCAGTCTGCCAGGAGCCAGAGATGGAGAAGCAGCTTCGCTAAGAGTGATTAATAAGCGGTTTGCATGTCTAGCTGAGCTGCGTCTCCGTGTCTGCGTCACGCTCCCGCTCCAGGTGAACCTGAGGTCTCGCTCGGAGGCGGCCAGCTATCGATTTCAAGAGCGCGGACTGGAGTGCGCTTTGAGCGGGGAGTCTCGCACACTCTGGTTTTAATCAGCGAGATGTTTGAGGTTTTGGCCCAGCCCTCGCTGTGAGAGCCGTTAAGAGGGGATGTGTGAAATATGAGGAGGCTGGGCGCGGGGGGGGGGGGGGGGGGGGGGGTCGGGGGGGGGACGTGTGAAATACGAGGGCTCAGGTAAAGAGACTCATTCAGACTAAAGCACCGCCGTTCTCTCCAGCTAATTAATAGTCTGTGATAAATCTCCTCCTGGCTCTGATTAATTACAGACAAAGCGCAATTAAAACTGACACAGACCGTCATCACATGGCCTGTCTGTGAGAATGGCGTAATAGAGGGCGGAGCCAAGCTCTGCTCATGGCCAAATCCCAGTGTCCTTATATGGGCAGGTGGGAAAAGGGCCTGAAAGATCATTGGTGGAACAGGGCTGTGATACGGCGACAGAGCTGTGACACGGTGACAGGGCTGTGACACGGGGACAGGGCTGTGACATGGTGACTGTGACACGGTGACAGGGCTGTGACATGGTGACTGTGACATGGTGACAGAGCTGTAACACGGTGACTGTGACACGGTGACAGGGCTGTGACATGGTGACTGTGACATGGTGACAGAGCTGTGACACGGTGACAGGGCTGTGACATGGTGACTGTGACACAGTGACAGGGCTGTGACACGGTGACTGTGACACGGTGACAGGGCTGTGACATGGTGACTGTGACACGGTGACAGAGCTGTAACACGGTGACTGTGACACGGTGACAGGGCTGTGACATGGTGACTGTGACATGGTGACAGAGCTGTGACACGGTGACAGGGCTGTGACATGGTGACTGTGACACGGTGACTGTGACATGGTGACAGGGCTGTGACATGATGACTGTGACATGGTGACAGAGCTGTGACACGGTGACAGAGCTGTGACATGGTGACAGAGCTGTGACACGGTGACAGGGCTGTGACATGGTGACTGTGACACGGTGACTGTGACATGGTGACAGGGCTGTGACATGGTGACTGTGACACAGTGACAGAGCTGTGACACGGTGACTGTGACATGGTGACAGAGCTGTGACACGGTGACTGTGACACGGTGACAGAGCTGTGACACGGTGACAGGGCTGTGACATGGTGACTGTGACATGGTGACGGGGCTGTGACACGGTGAATGTGACACGGTGACAGGGCTGTGACATGATGACAGGGCTGTGATATGGTGACAGGGCTGTGACACGGCGACAGGGCTGTGACATGGTGACAGGGCTGTGACATGGTGACAGGGCTGTGACACGGCGACAGGGCTGTGACATGGTGACATGGTGACTGTGACATGGTGACAGGGCTGTGACACGGTGACTGTGACACGGTGACAGAGCTGTGACACGGTGACAGGGCTGTGACATGGTGACTGTGACATGGTGACGGGGCTGTGACATGGTGACTGTGACATGGTGACAGGGCTGTGATATGGTGACAGGGCTGTGACATGGTGACAGGGCTGTGACACGGCGACAGGGCTGTGACATGGTGAATGTGACACGGTGACAGGGCTGTGACATGGTGACAGGGCTGTGACATGGTGACTGTGACATGGTGATGGGGCTGTGACATGGTGAATGTGACACGGTGACAGGGCTGTGACATGGTGACAGGGCTGTGACATGGTGACTGTGACACGGCGACGGGACTGTGACATGGTGAATGTGACACGGTGACAGGGCTGTGACATGGTGACTGTGACATGGTGACAGAGCTGTGACATGGTGACAGGGCTGTGACATGGTGACTGTGACACGGTGACGGGACTGTGACATGGTGAATGTGACACGGTGACAGGGCTGTGACATGGTGACAGGGCTGTGACACGGCGACGGGGACACAGACATGGAAGCTATGATTCCGCTATTCACATGGGAGCTGTAGGCCTGAGTCTGAGCCTGAATTGAGCCACATTTGGAGACTTTAGAGCGCATAACTACGGGTTTGAAGGTGCATAGGACAGCATGACCAAATAAATAAACAAAATATGCAAGATTCACCAGTGAAAAATGTATTTCCCATGCACATTTCTCAGGCAATTGTATTTTTATACTGCCTGAAATGTCTGGGCAATAAAAAGAAAATAACAGAACACATTTTTAATTATATGTTATTGTTACTGTATGTGGCCACAGGAAATTTAAAGAATTTCCATTCTGAGTGTAATATGTAAACAGGGGCTCTCCCTGCACAAAAACATAAATTTGCAACCATAATGGTTATTTGATATCAAAAACAAGCTATGGAAGAAATCAAGATTGTGTTTTACAATAGCCCTATACGGTCACTTTCAAAGCTACAGACTCATGAACCTGTCATTCACAATCAATTACAAGAAGTTCAGAGCATCCATGCTCTCACTACAGTGTATGCGTTACAGGGGCATCGCCATGGGAACTCACAGTACAGTGTGTGTGTTACAGGGGCATCACCATGGGAACTCACACTACAGTGTGTGTTACAGGGGCATCGTTGTGGGAACTCACACTACAGTGTGTGTATTAGAGGGGCATCGTCATGGGAACTCACACAACAGTGTGAATGTTACAGGGGCATCGCCATGGGAACTCAGACTACAGTATGTGTTTTACAGGGGCATCAGCATGGGAACTCACGCTACAGTGTGAATGTTACAGGGGCATCACCATGGGAGCTCACACTACAGTGTGTGTGTTACAGGGCCACCATCATGGGAACTCATACTACAGTGCGTGGGTTACCGGGGCATCACCATGGGAACCGATTAGGGGGCATCCTTTGGATCAGCTGGGATGAAGAGAGGAGGCAGACCACTCTGGACTGCACCCACCAGCCTCAGAACTGCATCACAAGCTCTCCATCACCAACCTCAGAACTGCATCACAAGCTCTCCATCACCAGCCTCAGAACTGCATCACAAGCTCTCCATCACCAGCCTCAGAACTGCATCACAAGCTCTCCATCACCAGCCTCAGAACTGCATCACAAGCTCTCCATCACAGGCCTCAGAACTGCATCACAAGCTCTCCATCACAGGCCTCAGAACTGCATCACAAGCTCTCCATCACAGGCCTCAGAACTGCATCACTCACAAACACATTAATTCACTCACACTCTCACTCAAGCACTCACTCACACACACACTCACTCACTCACTCACTCAAAAACACATTCATTCACTCACACCCTCACTCACTCACTCACACTCACTCACTCACTCAAAAACACATTCATTCACTCACACTCACTCACTCACACACATACTCACTCATTCACACACTCACTCAGTCACTCCTCACTCACAAATACATACTCACTTACTCACTCACACACACACTCACTCATTCACTCACTCAATCACACACACATTCACTCACACATTCACTCACTCACACCCTCACTCACTCACTCACTCACTCACACATTCACTCACTCACACACACTGTTCTTTTCAATAAAGAAAGAGAATGCAGAGCCGGAGACAGGCTGCCATGAAATGTTGGGTTGAGAGATATCTGCCATGAGAGATGCACTCGTATCAATCTGTGAGCAAAGCAAAGCTAAGCATAGAATTTATATGGTAACGACACCGGCTTCTGAGTCCTGACAGAGGGGGTGAAGCATTCGTTTCCATACCACCTGAAGCTGTCAGTATTACAACTACCGACCGTAACTACAGGGAAAACACCCTACAGGGAAAAGAACCAAAAAGCAAAACTACATCCAAATCTCAGTCAGATATTCAGCCAACAGCAACCCTTTCTTCACCTTGCAGGGCACCCTTCCTGCACTCCAGACCCGCAGCTACAGTAAACACAGCGTTACTGCATCTGGCACGTTGGCATACCTGACACACACCAACTCAGTCTCCACACTCTCACAGTTTACTAACAGTCCAGCTCTTCCTCCAGTGAAACGGTGGCACTAAGAAAATGACACGTTGCTCACAGTTTGGAAGCCTGCTGGCTTGGTGCATCTCCTAGCATCAGTCACAGGTGCACACATTCCTCCTCAAAACTGATTTATGAATGGATGCAAGTTTGTATCTTTATTCAAACAATTTTTAACACAATTTAGCAGGATTTTTTTGTGTAATTTCTGTGTAATTGTTGTGTAATTTTTGTGTAATTGTTGTGTAATTGCTGTAATTGCTGTGCAATTGTTGTGTAATTGCTATGTCATTGTTTTGTAATTGTTGTGTAATTGCTGTGTAATTGCTGTGTAATTGCTGTGTAATTATTGTGTAATTGCTGTGTAATTGATGTGTAATTGTTGTGTAATTGTTGAACTGAAAAATGTGTGTGTGAAGAATGACAATACATTTATTTGCAAGTGAAAGTTAAGGATGAATGTTGATTTATTACCAGCTATGGTATCTCTATGATGCCCTATATGCACTAAAAGGTATCTTCACTCTGGGTATTAGCGAATGCTGTTAACCAAATCAATTTAACAAGCAGTGTAAGAGATAAATAAATAAAACTTACCTGTTCAGGACAGACATGAAATGGACAGCACAGCAGGGAACATGAAAAAGAGAAAGAAAAAAGGAAATTCTTTATTATTTTGCACCAAAGCTTGTATTTGTATGTCAATCTAGACTCAAGAGTATGGATGTTTTATTTGCAGATAGGTTGTTTGAGCCCAAATTAAAAACAGCCTCTGTTGTGAAATCTAAGGAATATACTCATTATCTAGCAAATATGGGCAATGTACGACCAGAAAGATACTGAATACATATAGTAACAGTCATTTAAATTCTAATGCATATTTATAATATAAAAAATGTACAAGACTGCACATTATACACTTTCATATACTATAAACCATTAAATATATTTCCATATAGCAGTGGTTAGAGGGGTCTGTTGTAAATCTGAAATTTCATATGTTAACATAAATAAGGGGCTATGTGAGTTCCTGTGTTTGTAGAGTATTGTCATGTCTGGCCTGTGCTCGAGAAGCACATCTGCACAGTACTCCCTCTCCCTGCTCTGCCTGTGTTTGAGAAGCACATCTGCACAGTACTCCCTCTACCTGCACTGCCTGTGTTTGAGAAGCACATCTGCACAGTACTCCCTCTACCTGCACTGCCTGTGTTTGAGAAGCACATCTGCACAGTACTCTCTCTACCTGCACTGCCTGTGTTTGAGAAGCACATCTGCACAGTACTCTCTCTACCTGCACTGCCTGTGTTTGAGAAGAGCAAGCACACCTGCACAGTACTGCCCCTCTCTACCTGTACTGCCTGTGTTTGAGAAGCCACCTGCACTGCCTGTGTTTGAGAAGCACACATCTGCACAGTACTCTCTCTACCTCCACTGCCTGTGTTTGAGAAGCACACCTGCACAGTACTCTCTCTACCTGCACTGCCCAGTAGGCCTGGACACAGAGCAGAAGGTGAGAGGGCCCAGACCATGTCATGAATCTGGAGCCCCGGGGAGCAGCAGTGTTCAGAGATCTGGCAGCACACATAGACACAGATAACCCAGGCAAGCCTGAAAAAGACTCACGTGTGCTGGGCTCATGGCATGCGCATCTCTGTGAGCATCACTGCTGACATCCACGCCAACACAAACAGAGTAGCTGGGGTAAACTGGATTTGGAACGGACCACTGTACTGCAAATGGGACCGGCGATAAGCTGGTAGGATAAGAACGCTTGGGTATATGAGTTGAGTGTCTGGGGTATGTAGGACAAAATTTGTGGGTGTTAGGGGTGAGATTTTGGGGTTTACGAGCCAAGAGATTGAGGTGTGCAGGACAGCTCCACACTGTAACTGAGACACAAGGAGAAGCCCTAAGCACAACTCCAACTAAAAGAGTTCTGTAACAACCTTCTACGACCCCTCCAAATCTATCTCCCTCCTTCTGTCTGTCTCTCTCTTCTTTTCTAATTCCGAGCTCTTTACCTTTCACATCGCCGCCACTCGCCCCCACAGACCCAGCTGAGCTAACGGGGCTGGGGGGAGGGCGGGCTTGCAGCCCCCAGTTACCTGGTCAGCAGGTGAGTGAGTCAGTGGTCCATGCCCTGATAGGGTCACACAAAAGCACAGGAATACCAGTTTGACACCTCCAGGCAGTGTGTTTGCGCGCCAAACCATGTAATTAAGGAAAGGCCTGCGGTTGACTGGGGTCACCCCACATCTGCACAACAGGCTTCCCACGTACTTATCTGCCCCTGCAGCCTGTTCCTGTTTCTCTCACTGCGCCAAGTGAACTCTCAGACCTCACAGAATATAAGCTCCTTATCACTGCTGCGAAACAGCCTTATTCACTTGTTCAATGCATAAACAAATCTTATGTTTGTGATGCACAGTCATCTACCATCAATAAGCCACAGTAAGCAGGGACATTTCCATTTGCCAAATTTTGAAATCTCCTTTCTTAATTTATTAATTTGTTAATTAAATCTGATGTGTAAATATGTCTAGAAAGGCCCAGTCTACCGGGAAAATGGGGTATTTTAAAAGGTATCCTAGCAACTGCATGTTTTCAGTTTGGGACGGCACTGAGGTGCTGTGCAATCGAATTTTACAGCTGGCTTGGGGAATCAGAAAGTAAAAAACAATGTGCTGAACAGGACTGGGAGAACAGAGGGGTTAAAGGTCACTGCAGAGCTCCTGGAAGCAGTGGACCCAACTGGAGCCACATTCATAAACATGGGACCCAACTGTGCCCCCTTAATAAATCAACTCAGGACCAAACCCTTTCCCATTAATGCACACACAACCTGGCACCATGCAGGTAATACTGCAGCCCCATTACTGCACACACAACCCCACTGACACTGTGGGGTAATACTGCGGCCCCATTACTGCACACACAACCCCACTGACACTGTGGGGTAATACTGCGGCCCCATTACTGCACACACAACCCCACTGACACTGTGGGGTAATACTGCGGCCCCATTACTGCACACACAACCCCACTGACACTGTGGGGTAATACTGCGGCCCCATTACTGCACACACAACCCCACTGACACTGTGGGGTAATACTGCGCCCCCCCATTACTGCACACACAACCCCACTGACACTGTGGGGTAATACTGCGGCCCCATTACTGCACACACAACCCCACTGACACTGTGGGGTAATACTGCGGCCCCATTACTGCACACACAACCCCACTGACACTGTGGGGTAATACTGCGGCCCCATTACTGCACACACAACCCCACTGACACTGTGGGGTAATACTGCGGCCCTATTACTGCACACACAACCCCACTGACACTGTGGGGTGAAACTGTAGCCCCATTACTGCACACACAACCCCACTGACACTGTGGGGTGAAACTGTAGCCCCAATACTGCACACACAACCCCACTGACACTGTGGGGTGAAACTGTAGCCCCAATACTGCACACACAACCCCACTTTTCTACAATATTATGCCACATTCATTCAGAAGATCTGATACACAAACAGGGATTCTAGTACCATAATTTCTAAAACATAATTTTACAAATGAAGCTACGATAAAAAACAGTACAAACACAAGACACGCATGCACACACACGCACACACGCATACACACACACGCACACACACACGCATACACACACACGCACACACATGCATACACATGCACATACACACACGAACACACACACACACATGCATACGCACGCACACACGCACTTACACTCACATACGCACATTCACATTCGCACACACACAAACACACACACATACACATGCATACACATGTACATACACACACATGCACGCACACACACACACACGCATACACACACACACACGTACACACACACACACATGCATAAACAAACACATTCACATACGCACATGCGCACACATACACATAGACATGCACATACACAAATGCACACACACATGCATAAACACACACACACACACACACACATACACACACGCGTAATCAAACACACACACACATACACAAACACACACGCACACGTGCGTAAACAAACACACACATTCACATACACACATGCGCACACACAAACATACACATGCACATACACAAACGCACACACACATGCATAAACACACACACACACATGCATATGCACACACACACACACACACACACACACACACGCAATCAAACACACACACACACATGCACACACACACACGCACACACTATGGTAATGCAGTAGATGATGCTAATGGACAGACACCACCCCACACACTCCGGCACATGCTCAGATGGGAGGTAATGTATTCTAATCCCTCCCAAGCCGTGAGGGTGATTCAGTGCAGATGCTGATGATGATGATGATGATGATGATGATGATGCTGTTGACAGTGATATTTAAGCTCCATTTTCTCCCCTGTTTACTCGGGCTGTTATAGGCAAAGCAGGGCTAATATCACCGCTGTGGCCGGCGCACCAAGCCTATTTTCACTCTGCCTCGGTCCTCTCCTGACTGCTATCACTGCTAATGTTTCTATTACACTGAGCAAATAAGCATGTTCAATTACCTCTGCATTCTCTCCCCTCAGCCTCCCTCACTCGTTCTTCCTCACAGGCCTTCTTTCTGCTACTCAGATTAAAGCCCAACAGATTTGTTTCTTTGAAAAAAAAACTGACCTGTCAGTGTAATTTTACAAGTGTGAAAGCCGCAATATGAGTGGGTGATGAGAAGCAGAAAAACAGCAATAATGGAAACAGAAACTGAACAGAAATGACAGTATTTTGGTTTTTTTTTTAAAGGATGTCCTTATTCATTTTTTATGAACTCATTTCTATTGTGAACCCTTAATCATATCCAAAGGTCCCACAACAGCAGTGTCTTCTGTGAGCGCAGACAGCAGGTCACCTCCAACACTGCCAGTCACCACTGCTTCTCACTGGCTCCTATGAGGAGACCCAACCCAGCCGACCAATGCCTGTCTTCCATGGGAGACGCTTCAACACAGCCTGCAGGACACAACCCAGCTGACCAAAGCCCGCCTTCCATGGGAAATGCTTCAGCCAATCATAGCCTACAGGACACAACCCAGCAGACCAATGCCCGCCTTCCATGGGAAACGCTTCAGCCAATCACAGCCTGCAGGACACAACCTAGCCCACTAATGCCTGCCGGAAGAGGAAGACTCAACACCCATAACTGCACTGAGAGAACCCACAGTGTGTGGCACAGGAAGACTCAACACCCATAACTGCACTGAGAGAACCCACAGTGTGTGGGAGAGAAGACTCAACACCCATAACTGCACTGAGAGAACCCACAGTGTGTGGGAGAGAAGACTCAACACCCATAACTGCACTGAGAGAACCCACAGTGTGTGGGAGAGAAGACTCAACACCCATAACTGCACTGAGAGAACCCACAGTGTGTGGGAGAGAAGACTCAACACCCATAACTGAACTGAGAGAACCCACAGTGTGTGGGAGAGAAGACTCAACACCCATAACTGCACTGAGAGAACCCACAGTGTGTGGGAGAGAAGACTCAACACCCATAACTGCACTGAGAGAACCCACAGTGTGTGGGAGAGAAGACTCAACACCCATAACTGCACTGAGAGAACCCACAGTGTGTGGGAGAGAAGACTCAACACCCATAACTGCACTGAGAGAACCCACAGTGTGTGGGAGAGAAGACTCAACACCCATAACTGCACTGAGAGAACCCACAGTGTGTGGGAGAGAAGACTCAACACCCATAACTGCACTGAGAGAACCCACAGTGTGTGGGGGAGAGAAGACTCAACACCCATAACTGCACTGAGAGAACCCACAGTGTGTGGGAGAGAAGACTCAACACCCATAACTGCACTGAGAGAACCCACAGTGTGTGGGAGAGAAGACTCAACACCCATAACTGCACTGAGAGAACCCACAGTGTGTGGGAGAGAAGACTCAACACCCATAACTGCACTGAGAGAACCCACAGTGTGTGGGAGAGAAGACTCAACACCCATAACTGCACTGAGAGAACCCACAGTGTGTGGGAGAGAAGACTCAACACCCATAACTGCACTGAGAGAACCCACAGTGTGTGGGAGAGAAGACTCAACACCCATAACTGCACTGAGAGAACCCACAGTGTGTGGAGAGAAGACTCAAACACCCATAACTGCACTGAGAGAACCCACAGTGTGTGGGAGAGAAGACTCAACACCCATAACTGCACTGGGAGAGAGAACCCACAGTGTGTGGGAGAGAAGACTCAACACCCATAACTGCACTGAGAGAACCCACAGTGTGTGGCACAGAAAGACTCAACACCCATAACTGCACTGAGAGAACCCACAGTGTGTGAAAAACAGCACTCTATAAAACCCTACAGGTCTCTATAAAACCCCACAGGTCTCTGTGTAAACCAGAGACAAAGCCCGGGACAAAGCCTGCTAAATCCCGGTGTCCAGAACCGGAGCATCACAGTACAATTTTCAGTGTTAAATCAACTCTCAGAGAGTACCTATTTGACTCATATCGTCTCAGCGAGAGTTAAACGAACCCTGGATATTGTGCTGTTTAGGGAGCCTGTGCGGTTGGAGAATGGTCACAGCTCCTCTACGTGGAGAGCAGGGAAGGCTAATGATCATACAGAGAAAACTTAATGCAGCTGATGGTAAGTTTACACAGTCCTACTCACTATTACTAACACCTTATAGTACCAATATAAATGATTTACGGCTGGCCGTTGAAATCGTGTTAGGGGCACGTGCCTTGTAAATTGGGAGACCACAGTTAATACCTCACTCAAGAGACTTTTACTACACACACACAACATTTGCAGAACCGTGTAAACAAAGGGAGAGTTGCAGATGAATGTCTGGAAGCCAGCCGACAGCTATGTGGACATGGTTAGCCTCCGAGAGTGAAAACATTTGTCAAATGTTGGGCAACATATTAGCTATGAAACTAAAGATGTGTCTTCACTGCATGAAGAGTTTACCCTTTGGTAGTCACCAGACGTGCGTAATGATTACCCTGAGGGACAGACGCACAGTACAGATGTGCCTGTCAAATAAGTAACCAATGAAATCAGAGGGTGAATTATGGGATATTCCAGTGCAGCTGATTCACATTTCAATCAAAGTGATGCTGGAAGCTGGTTGGTGGACAGAGAAACAGATGCATCGAGGTGCAGTAGACTGTAATGGAAATCCATTTGAAACAGGGATACATACTCACCCTTACAGGCCAACTTAGCACATGTGCGTATTCTATTCTTGTGTTTGCCCATTACCACTTTACTGAAAACTAAAGCTAATCTTACAAAAACTTCAACATAGGATTTTAAACATAAATTTCAAACTGGAGTCTTAGTAGTTGTTTAAAACATCTCCCTCTCTCTCTCTCTCTCTCTCTCTCTCTCTCTCTCTCTCTCTCTCTCTCTCTATATATATATATATATATATATATATATATATATATATATATATATAGATATGGATATATTATTCACAATATATCAATATTTTTCTTCCGCAGTCTTATTTGCCATCAATTCCTTTTAAAGGGTTTTAATATGAGTTGGAATAAAAACAGCATAAATTGGGGCGATATAGCTCAGGAGATAAGACCGATTGTCTGGCAGTCGGAGGGTTGCCGGTTCAAACCCCGCCCTGGGCATGTCGAAGTGTCCTTGAGCAAGACACCTAACCCCTAACCTCTAACTGCTCTGGCGAATGAGAGGCATCAATTGTAAAGCGCTTTGGATAAAAGCGCTATATAAATGCAGTCCATTTACCATTTGTAATGTTGGTACACTGAATTTGAAAGGTG
Organism: Anguilla japonica; assembly: GCA_025169545.1. Taxonomy (NCBI): domain Eukaryota; kingdom Metazoa; phylum Chordata; class Actinopteri; order Anguilliformes; family Anguillidae; genus Anguilla; species Anguilla japonica. Next base: position 28,979,368 of record CM045900.1, on the reverse strand, counting down.
ACCTTACATGATCATTGGCAGACAAAAGGTCTGTTTTTTGTATGGCGTACAGATTGAATGGTAAGTCCCATCAAATCAAGTTTGTGGGGGAGAAAAGGTTCACTTTTCAGAAGCGGAGTGAAGCCAGCAGACTTTAAGTGCTTCAGTTATCTTTTAACAGAGCAGGTCGTGGACGGTAACAGCAGAAAACAGAACAGTCATGGAAATTTAGGAATACCGGAAAGTGGATAGATGACATCACTAAAGTCAGCTTCAAAATATGTATATCATTGAATCCAAGTTTTATGCGAGACAGCACAATACAACAATATACAAAGAAATGAGCATCAATTCCAAATAATTTCCAAATAAATATTTCTTTGGGCAACATTTTGTATTAAGAGTGTACTATGCCAAGCAATATCTGCATCGAAAAGAAATACCCAGAAAGCCTCACGAGTTTTGGTTTATTTAAGTAAATAAATCTTTCTTTCTGTTCTGGCTAGCTAGTACTGCTTTTGTGTGGTGCCTCAGGTTCTTGTGGGAATATTTCAGAAACCTTGAAATTTCAACCGAAGGACAATGACTAATTAATTTCAACCACACAGGCAATTACCTTACATCATTATAATGACAGCGCAGAGGAGTCATATAGTTACTATAACAACAGCAAGGAAGAGCTGAGGCAGAGTGGACCAGTGTGGGCAGTGGAGCAGCAGTCTCGTGGGGTCAGATAAACAGCCCAAATTGTACCCCCTCCTCCGACAGGATGTGCCGTGACCTCAGGGTGACCCTGAGTTTGGAGGACGCTGGAGTGCAGTGTCAGTTTCCATGGTGACTTATAGCATGCAGAGACCCACCTGGAGAGGAGACTGATCTGCTGTGATAGGTCTATACAGGGCTGCTGCACCAATGTTACATTCATGAAGAAGAATGACGGAGAGAATGGAACACGCATGCTGTACAGCTGAGAATGTACTCTCTTAGAGACCCACTTATCCCACCACCAGAACACAATCATAATATCACACAAATAACAGGCCGTAGAAATTGAGTCACAGAGTTAAATGCACAGGGCAGAGGGACTTATAGTGTGACTGGCAGAGTGACTAGCAGAGGGACTGGCAGTGTGACTGGCAGAGGAACTGGCGGTGTGACTGGCATAGGGACTGGCAGTGTTACTGGCAGAGTGACTGGCAGAGGGACTGGCAGTGTGACTGGCAGAGGAACTGGCAGTGTGACTGGCAGAGGTGCTGGTGGTGAGACTGTCAGAGTGACTGGCAGAGGAACTGGTGGTGTCACTGGCAGAGGGACTGGCAGAGTGACTGGCAGAGGTGCTGGCAGAGTGACTGGCAGAGGTGCTGGCGGTGTGACTGGCAGAGGTCCTGGCGGTGTGACTGGAAGAGGGACTGGCAGAGTGACTGGCAGAGGAACTGGCAGAGTGACTGGCAGAGGGACTGGCAGTGTGACTGGCAGAGTGACTGGCAGAGGAACTGGCAGTGTGACTGGCAGAGTGACTGGCAGAGGTTCTTGCAGAGTGACTGGCAGAGGTGCTGGCAGTGTGACTGGCAGAGTGACTGGCAGAGGGACTGGCAGTGTGACTGGCAGAGTGACTGGCAGAGGAACTGGCAGAGGTGCTGGCTGTGTGACTGGCAGAGCTGCTGGCAGAGAGACTGGCAGAGGAACTAGCTGTGTGACTGGTAGTGTGACTGGCAGAGGGACTGGCAGAGGTGCTGGCAGTGTGACTGGCAGAGGTGCTGGCAGTGTGACTGGCAGAGGGACTGGCAGAGGTGCTGGCGGTGTGACTGGCAGAGGGACTGGCAGAGGTGCTGGCGGTGTGACTGGCAGAGTGACTGGCAGAGGTGCTGGCAGTGTGACTGGCAGAGGAACTGGCTGTGTGACTGGCAGAGGGACTGGCAGAGGTGCTGGCAGAGGGACTGGCAGAGGTGCTGGCAGAGTGACTGGCAGAGGGACTGGCAGAGGTGCTGGTGGTGTGACTGGCAGAGGGACTGGCAGAGTTGCTGGCGGTGTGACTGGCAGAGGGACTGGCAGAGGTGCTGGCAGTGTGACTGGCAGAGTGACTGGCAGAGGGACTGGCAGAGGTGCTGGCAGTGTGACTGGCAGAGTGACTGGCAGAGGGACTGGCAGAGGTGCTGGCGGTGTGACTGGCTGTGTGACTGGCAGAGGGACTGGCAAACTGGGAACTCATGCCAACCCCAGCTCAATTTGTCAAGTGCAATATGCTGGCCTCCAGTGCCACTGCACCACACTGCCTCTGTGATCACGTGGCTTTATAGCCGTGTTGACATTGGGCTGAAGTCTCAGATCTTAAACCAGAGCTGAGAGGAAAGCAGTGTGTTCCCCCCCCCCCCCCCCCCCCCCCCCTCGTCCTCGTCTTCTCCTTAATCTGATCTGATCACAGCGGCATGCTGGGGAGGGGAATCCCTGTGAAACCTGTCAGCAGCAGCTGAGCAGGGTAAAGACATCTGCTACTCGTCCCCCCCACCTCCCCCAACGGCAGGGTGTCCCCTCTGTATTCACTTTGCTGTCCACCTTGTTCTTCCATCACCCCTCCCACCCCACCTCACCCCTGTGCCCCCTGGGAACCGTGGAATTCATGTCAATAATCTCCCATCGGGTTCCCATGTGCCTTTTGTCTGCCCCCACCTTGCCACCCCCCCCCCATTGGTTAAATCATCCTGAAAGCCAGCTCATACACGACCATTCCCAAACAGCCAGCATATGGGACTCAGATATAATCAAACATAGCTGTTTGTTAGTCAACTCATTTGAGTGGTATGTGTGTGTGTGTTTGTGTGTATGTGTGTGTGCGTGTGTGTGCGTGTCTGTGTGAGAGTGAGAGTTTGTATGTGCGTGTGTGTGTGTGTGCGTGCATGTGAATGTGCGTGTGCGTGTCTGTGTGAGTGTGTGTTTGTTTGCATGCATATGTGTGTGTGCATGCGCGTGTGTGTGTATGTGCATGCATGTGTGGTGTGCGTGTGGGCGTGTGTGCGTGCATGTGTGTGTATGTGCGTGCATGTGTGGTGTGCATGCGTGTGTGTGTGCGTGTGTGTGCCTGTGTGTGCGTGTGTGTGCATGTGAGTGTGTTTTGCTGGTCCCCACAAGTTCAAGAGGCTGTTTTAGGGTTAGGACTTAGGGTTAGGATTAGGGTTACAATTAGGTTAAGGTTAGGGTTACAGTTAGGCATGTAGTGGTTGGGGTTAGGGTTAGGGTTAGAGGTTACGGAATGGATGTAAGTCAATAGGAAGTCCTCACAAGTATAGCAATACGAACATTTTTGTGTGTGTGTGTGTGTGTGCATGTGTGTGCGTTTGTGTGTGCGTGCGTGCGTGCGTGCGTGAGGATAGAAAAAACTGCCAATAGACTTGACAATATGGGAACAATGGTTTGCTCTATATAGACTTAGCACAGTACATAACTGTGTTTGTTCTATTTACATTATACACAGAAGGGACTGCAGGTGATTGCATTAGTGTTGCAGACTGGTTGACATTGTCAGCACAATAGTGTCTGAACTTATATTCATTGCTTTGTTCACGAAGTTTGAAATAAAAGCAGACGTACAAAATTTCAAGGCTGAATTTTAAATGTTGAGTGAAAGCAAATGCAAATGTAGATAGCTTGGATACAAGGAATATTACACCCACATCCAGAGCCAATCAAATTTCATCTTTGTTAGAATCCTACCCGCGTATGCACTGTGAGGAAAATAATTGTATTTATTTATTTGGCTGATTAATATTTCCATTTTTACCATTCAGTGAAAATTCTGCCAGGCAGGGATTATTTATCTTCTGTCCTCACCTGACTTCTAGACTGTTCCTTTTTTCCTCTCGCTGTAAACAGAGCACCATGTTCCACCTCTCTCTGTAAACAGAGCGCCACGTTCCACCTCTTGCTGTAAACAGAGCGCCATGTTCCACCTCTCACTGTAAACAGAGTGCCATGTTCCACCTCTCGCTGTAAACAGAGTGCCATGTTCCACCTCTCGCTGTAAACAGAGCGCCATGTTCGACCTCTCGCTGTAAACAGAGTGCCATGTTCCACCTCTCTCGCTGTAAACAGAGCGCCATGTTCGACCTCTCACTGTAAACAGAGTGCCATGTTCCACCTCTCGCTGTAAACAGAGTGCCATGTTCCACCTCTCGCTGTAAAAAGAGCGCCATGTTCCACCTCTTGCTGTAAACAGTGCGCCATGTTCCACCTCTCTCTGTAAACAGTGCGCCATGTTCCACCTCTCTCTGTAAACAGAGCGCCATGTTCCACCTCTCTCTGTAAACAGAGCGCCATGTTCCACCTCTCTCTGTAAACAGTGCGCCACCTCTCGCTGAACGCCATGTTTGCCATGTTCCACCTCTCACTGTAAACAGAGCGCCATGTTCCACCTCTCGCTGTAAACAGAGCGCCATGTTCCACCTCTCACTGTAAACAGAGCGCCATGTTCCACCTCTCGCTGTAAACAGAGTGCCATGTTCCACCTCTCACTGTAAACAGAGTGCCATGTTCCACCTCTTGCTGTAAACAGAGCACCATGTTCCACCTCTCTCTGTAAACAGAGCGCCATGTTTGACCTCTCACTTTAAACAGAGTGCCATGTTCCACCTCTTGCTGTAAACAGAGCGCCATGTTCCAACTCTCGCTGTAAACAGAGCGCCATGTTCCACCTCTCTCTGTAAACAGAGCGCCATGTTCCACCTCTCGCTGTAAACAGAACGCCATATTCGACCTCTCGCTGTAAACAGAGCGCCATGTTCGACCTCTCACTGTAAACAGCCCAGAGCGCCATGTTCTACACATTTATTACACTTGTGGAGCATTACATGAGAGGACTGGATGATTGACAGGCGATGAGTGATAACGCAGGAATAATGGTTTTTGTTTATCACACGTCACCCCTGTGATCCCTGCTCAATATCATGTGACTGCTCCCGAGGAGCCGGCTCTGATTGGTTGATTCCATTCATTCATGTACAGTGCCTATCAGGCCAGATTACAGTGTGATTTTCAGACAGCTGCGGAGTGGTACTCTGCCGGCAGAGTGTTCTACTATGTGGCTGTTTCTGAGAGACATGTCACAGCTAAAAGATGGATTTTTTTTCCTTTGCCCAAAAATATCCTCGCACAAGCAGAGCTCTAGCACAAGAAGAGAAGTGTAATTAATATTTAAGGCTCTCTCTCCCTTAAAAGTAAAAAAACAAAACGTAGGATGCTTTTCCTGTCTTTCACCCAAGCACAATGTTTGCCAGCTGTTCCAATTGCCTTGAATATTTCAACAGCTTTTGCTTCCATTAGCACAACTTGTCCCCTTGGGTGAAAGGAGACAACTGCATGTGTGTGTGTGTGCACGCGTCCGTGTGTGTGTGCGTGTGTGTGAGGGTGTGTGTGTGCACGCATCCATGTGTGTGTGTGTGTGTCTGTGTGTGTGTTTGTGAGCGGGTGTGTATGTATGTGTGTCTGTGTGTGTGTGCACGCGTCCATGTGTGTGTGTGTGTGTGTGTGTGTTTGTGAGCGGGTGTGTATGTGTGTGTGTGTGTGTGTGTGTGTGTGTGTTTGCCTGTGTGTGTTTGTGATCGGGTGTGTGTGTGCCTGTGTGTGTTTGTGATTGGGTGTGTGTGTGTTTATGTGTGTGTGTGTGTGTGTGGGGTGTGTGTATGCGTGTCCGTGTGTGTGTGTATGTGTCTGAGTGTTCTTGGTCACTGCAGTTGGCTTGTGTCTGGATTGCTTGAGGGCAGAGAGCAGCTGTGAATGGTGGAGGCTGGTCAGAACGAGAAGTAGAAAGTTCAGCATTGTTGGAATAGCTTTTCTAAAGAGGTATTGGCTGCCATAGCATTGTGCAAATGCCTCGGTGTGACCTGGTTACTAACATTCCCCTCAGCTGATTACATTCTTATGATTTATGGAGGTGCTTCTTTTTTAATCCAAATGAACTTTGCCTCTGGAAAAGGTACAATATCAGCTTCAGGTTTACAGCCCAAAATAATTTATTTTTTTCACTTGAAGTTTATGATCAAAGGTACCAAGCTGTCTTGGGGACACCCAGATTATAAATTTATCTTTATTGGATGGTTAAGGGTCATCCACACACACAGGTACTTTGTGTATTGTCAAGTGAATACTTGCCCCAGATTTAATTTTGTAAACCTGATTAATTTTAAATTAATTTTTTTTTTCCATTTATTATTTTTCCCTGGACAAGCTTATTTTCTGCACTTATATGCTGGTGTCTCTGGAGTCACACAGCCTGTTCAGTGACGTCTTGTTTAGTAATGACCTTAACCAGAGATCAGACTGAGAAACTCTGAACTTCTGCCTTTGACCAGCAAACCCTTTCACCCTGCTGTTCCAGCTCAACTAAATTAGATTTGCAATAGAGATGCAACACTTCTCAGAGACTTCAGAGGCATTGTGTGTGGAGGTGTCCCTTTAAATGAGACTTTGACCTCCAGAACATTTCCAAGGATTATCTTTTAATTGCAACAATGACCGATAGAAAATCTAGAGAATTGCTGCTAAGCCGGCTCCTGCTCAGAGATGTAATGAAATAATTACAGTTATGGGGTGGAGGAGGGGTGTCAAGTAGGAAGTGAATGGACAAGAACAGAATAATACCACACACACACACAGACACACAAACACACAGACACGCACGCACGCGCATACACGCACGCCCGCATGTATGCACACACACACGCATGCACACACACACTACACACACACATACACACACATACACACACACACACGCACATTCACACAAACACAAGCTTAGGACAGTTTCCTTAGTCTACTCAGCAGTGCATTAATATGACATATTTTGAGAGTGATAGACAGAATTAATGAATGTATTATAATGGTTGCCCTTATTTCAGTGACAGTGGCAGCTGAAGCTTTGAATTGGTTTGGGGATTTGAACCATTGTTGGATTAGTTGAGTCCCAGTCATTAGAAGAGGGAGGGGGGAGGGTGGTTGTCTGTCTTAGCAATTACAGGCACATTTCAGTGCATTTCAGAGCAAAACTCCCACTGTAGCACATATCAGGTCTGACGCATGTATGGCTGCCTTGGAAACATATCTCCACACATTTTCCACTCATAAAAATTAAAGTGCTATGATGGCAGGACAAAGAAATTCAATATTCGGTATACATTTTTTCACCTCTGTGGATTTTTAAAAATATATGCATTTCAAATGAACTCTCCTGCATCTCCTACATTGCCCCCCCGGCAACATAATCCCCACACTATACACCCCCCACACTACGCCTACACGCACGCACACGCTGGATGTGCTCCTGTTAAAACTGCTCATCTGCACCTGGAGGCTCAGCTTGTCTGAGAGGCTGATGCTAACTGCTCATGCTGTACCCTGAAGCTCATCTGAGAGGCTGTTTGTGTGTAACTCAGGGACAGAGACCATACAGGGTCTTATATGCTAGTGAACGGCACATCGGCGCTTGGCAGTAAGTGTGTGAGAGAGATCAGCCCTCAGCGGTAAGAGTGAGAGAGATCAGCGCTCTGCAGTAAGAGTGAGAGAGATCAGCCCTCGGCGATAAGAGTGAGAGAGATCAGTGCTCTGCAGTAAGAGTGAGAGAGATCAGCCCTCAGCGGTAAGAGTGAGAGAGATCAGCGCTCTGCAGTAAGAGTGAGAGAGATCAGCCCTCGGCGGTAAGAGTGAGAGAGATCAGCCCTCGGCGGTAAGAGTGAGAGAGATCAGTGCTCTGCAGTAAGAGTGAGAGAGATCAGCCCTCGGCGGTAAGAGTGAGAGAGATCAGTGCTTGCCAATAAGTGTGAGAGAGATCAGCGCTTGGCAGTAAGTGTGAGAGAGAGATCAGCACTTGGCAGTAAGAGTGAGAGATATCAGCGCTCAGCAGTAAGAGTGAGAGAGATCAGCACTTGGAAGTAAGTGTGAGAGAGAGATCAGCGCTCGGCGGTAAGAGTGAGAGAGATCAGCACTCGACGGTAAGTGTGAGAGAGATCAGAGCTCGGCGGAAAGAGTGAGAGAGATCAGCACTCGATGGTAAGAGTGAGAGAGATCAGCGTTCGGCGGGAAGAGTGAGAGAGATCAGCACTCGATGGTAAGAGTGAGAGAGATCAGCGTTTGGTGGGAAGAGTGAGAGAGATCAGCACTCGACGGTAAGTGTGAGAGAGATCAGAGCTCGGCGGTAAGAGTGAGAGAGAGATCAACCACATGCCAGTCAGGCAGTAATATTCAAAGGCATGGTTTGGGCACATCAAACATTATTTCAACAGCAAATACATTAACAAATCAAACAAACTGACCCCCTCTCCCACAATATCAAGCGCTAACCACAAGCAGCCAATCGGACTCCCCTCCCCCGCAATATCCAACGCTAACCACAACCAGCCAATCAGACTCCCGTCCACCGTAATATCCAAAGCTAACCAAAACCAGCCAATCAGCTGCGGGAGATGATGCTTAAAACAGACGTTAATGGAGGGCAGAGGCAGCAGCTTTCGTTTCTGTCTGTTCTCCCTGTTATGGGCAGAAATAGCCCGGGAGTGAAAGGAAGATGGAGATTGGGTTGCCCACGCTCTTCCCTACAATGCACCCACTCTGAGTCAGCAGCTCCTCTTCATTAATCATCAAGTTAATTAGCTAATTAATCACCCTGATTTATAACATCCACTGTGTCTGACCATAGTCTCTGCAAACAGGGATCTCCCCTGTGGGTCTGTGTGGGCATAATGTCTCACCCCCGCACCCCGACCTCCACCCCAGCAGGCCGTGACCACCAGCCTTACTCTGTATTCATGCCCTGCCCATAGGGAGGGGCCAGGTGGGGGCTGGCAGTGCTGACTCCGCCCCTCTCCTCTGCAGTCCCCTCTCCACTGTCTGCACAGTCTGTCTGTCTGACAGTCTGTCTGTACAGTCTGTCTGTCTGCTAAGTCTGTCTGCACAGTTCGTCCATGCAGTCTGTCTGCGCAGTTCGTCCGTGCAGTCTGTCTGCACAGTTCGTCCATGCAGTCTGTCTGCGCAGTTCGTCCGTGCAGTCTGTCTCTGCAGTTTGACTGTGCAGCCCGTCTGCGCAGTCCCTCTGCGCAGAGCTCACTGCCGCTGTTTCACAGTTGCCCGAGCCGAACCCGTCTGAACCCACAGCGTAGACCCAGGGCCATCGGAGGGAAGGCTTCCAAATATAGCTCCGCAGCAGCCAGTGTGACAGATAGCAGGGGAGGCCAGCCAATGTAGACAGCTCCGCTCTTTACGTTGGCTGCAACTTCAAATGATGAAAAAATTGGACTGAACGTACCAGAACAATGAAATCATTCAATCAACCATAGTGTTATTAACCTCACACAGATAGGCAGACAGACAGAGGGACAGACGCTTTGTCCAGATATTTTATCTTCCATCGCAGCGCGCTGACTGTGGAGCATGGAGAAGCACCCCCATCCCATCACAGCCAGGAGCCCCCATCCCATCACAGCCAGGAGCCCCCATCCCAGCAGAGCCAGGAGCCCCCATATCAGCGGAGCTACGGCCCCCATCCCAGCAGAGCCAGGAGCCCCCATCCCAGCAGAGCTCCGGCCCCCATCCCAGCAGAGCCAGGAGCCCCCATCCCAACAGAGTTAAGAGACCCCCACCCCAGCAGAGCCAGGAGCCCCCATCCCAACAGAGTTAAGAGACCCCCACCCCAGCAGGGCCAGGAGCCCTCATCCCAACAGAGCCAGGAGCCCCCATCCCAGCAGGGCCAGGAGCCCCGGCCCCCATCCCAGCAGAGCCAGGAGCCCCCATCCCAGCAGAGCCGGAGCCCCCATCCCAGCAGGGCCAGGAGCCCCCATCCCAGCAGAGCCAGGAGCCCCCATCCCAGCAGGGCCAGGAGCCCCCATCCCAGCAGGGCCAAGAGACCCCCAACCAAGCAGGGCCAGGAGCCCCCATCCCAGCAGGGCCAGGAGCCCCCATCCCAGCAGAGCCAGGAGCCCCGGCCCCCATCCCAGCAGAGCCAGGAGCCCCCATCCCAGCAGGGCCAAGAGACCCCCAACCAAGCAGGGCCAGGAGCCCCCATCCCAGCAGGGCCAGGAGCCCCCATCCCAGCAGAGCCAGGAGCCCCCATCCCAGCAGGGCCAGGAGCCCCCATCCCAGCAGGGCCAGGAGGCTGGCGTGCTGCATGGCCCTCTCACCAGGCATGCACTAGTGGTATGTGACATGTGCTTTCTGCCAGCTAAACGATGGACAGCTGGGTCTTAAAATCCGACACGAAGGCAAAGGGGAGGTAGTCACTCAAAAAAAGCCCAGATAATTCCTTTTATTCACTGTACATAATCCTGTCTGTGAAAGGAGCTCATTAGATCAAACAGAGAGGCAATCTTTATTAGCATTTCAGGCACCTAAATCCCAGAAGACCAGTGTCTTGTGTGCACAGTAAGCTCCCCGTCCCTGTTAATCAGGGCCTGTGTTTGGACTGGGTGATTAGTAAATGTTCAGTAAATGTCAAATCCCCAGCTTTGACTCACACAAAACACTGTACCAACTCAATGCAAGGGGCAAAAACACACAGTACATAGAGGAACCAGTCGTGCGTGGCCATAATGGACAGGGGCTGGCAGATCTGTCGTGTCTTACTACAGGCCTGCTTTGTCTGCAGGCACAGGCCCAATGATCACCTGCATGCAATCTGGAGTAGGAATACATTCATCACACAAAGCAGCTCTGAAGTAACTTTGTAAGGCTCAATTTGGGATTCTTGGTATTTGTTAAGTGCCACAAAGAAGTATGGCTTAAGGTCACAGGTTTTGATTTCATCCATTTATCGTTTTTTATTACTAAACAAAACAAAAGTACAGTAGTTAGGAGATTCCATGGGCTGGCATACAATTACTCACTGCAGTAAGTGAGCAGACAGAGGTATGTGCAAAACACACACAAAAGGATTAACAGCTGAGACTTATAAACTCAAAGCTAAGGCTCATGCAGACACAGCTGAGACTTATAAACTCAAAGCTAAGGTTCATGCAGACACAGCTGAGACTTATAAACTCAAAGCTAAGGCTCACAGGGACACAGCTAAGACTTATAAACTCAAAGCTAAGGCTCACAGAGACACAGATGAGACTTATAAACTCAAAGCTAAGGCTCACAGAGACACAGCTGAGACTTATAAACTCAAAGCTAAGGCTCATGCAGACACAGCTGAGACTTATAAACTCAAAGCTAAGGCTCACAGAGACACAGCTAAGACTTATAAACTCAAAGCTAAGGCTCACAGAGACACAGCTGAGACTTATAAACTCAAAGCTAAGGCTCACAGAGACACAGCTGAGATTTATAAACTCAAAGCTAAGGCTCATGCAGACACAGCTGAGACTTATAAACACAAAGCTAAGGCTCACAGAGACACAGCTGAGACTTATAAACTCAAAGCTAAGGCTCACAGAGACACAGCTAAGACTTATAAACTCAAAGCTAAGGCTCACAGAGACACAGATGAGACTTATAAACTCAAAGCTAAGGCTCACAGGGACACAGCTAAGACTTATAAACTCAAAGCTAAGGCTCACAGAGACACAGATGAGACTTATAAACTCAAAGCTAAGGCTCACAGAGACACAGCTGAGATTTATAAACTCAAAGCTAAGGCTCATGCAGACACAGCTGAGACTTATAAACACAAAGCTAAGGCTCACAGAGACACAGCTAAGACTTATAAACTCAAAGCTAAGGCTCACAGAGACACAGCTAAGACTTATAAACTCAAAGCTAAGGCTCACAGAGACACAGATGAGATTTATAAACTCAAAGCTAAGGCTCATGCAGACACAGCTGAGACTTATAAACTCAAAGCTAAGGCTCACAGAGCAGATGAGACTTATAAACACAGCTAAGGACACAGAGACAACTGAGACTTATAAACTCAAAGCTAAGGCTCACAGAGACACAGCTAAGACTTATAAACTCAAAGCTAAGGCTCACAGAGACACAGATGAGACTTATAAACTCAAAGCTAAGGCTCACAGAGACACAGATGAGACTTATAAACACAAAGCTAAGGCTCACAGAGACACAGCTGAGACTTATATAAAAACTTGCTATAAAAATACTTATCTAGAGACATTTGACACTTGAGGGCCCTTGATCATGCATGTCACAAAGATGTTAAGGCAAACTGCATGAAGGTGCATGAATCTGGAGAGGCTGTTTCAATGCTGTTATGACAGAGAGCTGAGGATGTTGGGACAGTGAAAAGATGGGTGTTCACAGTCAGACAGGAAAATGCTGACAAACAGACATAAGTGAGGGATTAGGAAGACACTGAGGATGAAAACTGAGCAATCAAATGAGCAGCTAAGGGATTAGACGCTGCATTGTCAGCCCAAAGCGAGATCAAACACGCTCCTTCATGAATGTATTAACCCCCCCACCTTCCCATCATTTTCCTTGAACTCACACAACGAGTCTGAGGTAAAACAATGCAGTCCAGCATTAGCTATTTGCACGTCTCACCTGTGAGCAAAGGAGGAACCAAAGAAATGTGGACGGATGTTTCTAGAAGAGTCTTATGCATGTTACATACACTGCATATGGAGCACCTCACTGACACACACATTTGCAGTGTTTTTCTGATTCAGGATGAGAGGGAGTGGGAGAATTCAGGAGAGGGAATGATAGAGGGGAGGAATCAAACATCGATATGGTGCTCCTTCCCTAAGTCTCAGGGTATGGATGTATGGGGTCTGGTGCTCCTTCCCTAAGTCTCAGGGTATGGATGTATGGGGTCTGGTGCTCCTTCCCTAAGTCTCAGGGTATGGATGTATGGGGTCTGGTCCTTCCCTAAGCCTCAGTGTATGGATGTATGGGGCCTGGTCCTTCCCTAAGTCTCAGGGTATGGATGTATGGGGCCTGGTGGTCCTTCCCTAAGTCTCAGGGTACGGATATATGGGGCCTGGTGGTCCTTCTCTAAGTCTCAGGGTACAGATGTATGGGGCCTGGTGGTCATTCCATAAGTCTCAGAGTATGGATGTATGGGGCCTGGTGCTTCTTCCCTAAGTCTCAGGGTATGTTTGTATGGGGCCTGGTACTCCTTCCCTAAGTCTCAGGGTATGGATGTATGGGGTCTGGTGCTCCTTCCCTAAGTCTCAGGGTATGTTTGTATGGGGCCTGGTACTCCTTCCCTAAGTCTCAGGGTATGGATGTATGGGGTCTGGTGCTCCTTCCCTAAGTCTCAGGGTACGGATATATGGGGCCTGAGGTAAAACAATGCAGTCCAGCATTAGCTATTTGCACGTCCACCTGTAAGTCGGATGTTTCAGAAGGTATTATGGATGTATGGGGACACACCATTTGCAGTGTTTTTCTGTGAGAGGGGTGGGAGAATTCAGGAGAGGGAATGATAGAGGGGGAATCCATTGATATGGTGCTCTTCCCTAAGTCTCAGGGTATGGATGTATGGGGTCTGGTGCTCCTTCCCTAAGTCTCAGGGTACGGATGTATGGGGCCTGGTGGTCCTTCCCTAAGTCTCAGGGTATGGATGTATGGGGCCTGGTGGTCCTTCCCTAAGTCTCAGGATACGGATGTATGGGGCCTGGTGGTCCTTCCCTAAGTCTCAGGGTATGGATGTATAGGGCCTGATGGTTGTGTTGGTGACAGGTTGTGCGCTGCCACACACGTTCCTCCACACACGGACACACACACACACTGCCGGCACGCTCTTTTTTAACCCGCCCTGGAAAAAGGGTCCTCTAGGGAAGCCAGCGGGACTAAACACATGTACAGGAATGTACATGAAGTGCCTCTGTCAGGGGCAGCGCTGCTGCCTCACACAGGAAGTGCCTCTGCCAGAGGCAGCACTGCTGCCTCACACAGGAAGTGCCTCTGCCAGGAGCAGCACTGCTGCCTCACAGAGGAAGTGCCTCTGCCAGGGGCAGCACTGCTGCCTCACACAGGAAGTGCCTCTGCCAGGGGCAGCGCTGCTGCCTCACACAGGAAGTGCCTCTGCCAGGGGCAGCGCTGCTGCCTCACACAGGAAGTGAGTAACAGCCCACTGCACACATCATCCAACACCCAGCACGCCAGCACGGAGACACACACTGCACACACACGCACTATACACACACACACCAACACCCTGCACGCCAGCACGGAGAGACACACGCACTATACACACACACTGCACACGTCATCCAACACCATGCATGCCAGCACAGAGAGACATACACTGTACTCACATTATACACCACACACACACACACTATACACACACTACACATACACACACTGCACACACACGCACTATACACACACACACACACCACACACACACACTATAAACCACACACACACACTATACACCAACACCCTGCAAGCCAGCACGGAGAGACACACACTGTACACACACTACACACACAATACACACCACACACACACTATAAACACTATACACACACACTGCACACGTCATCCAACACCATGCGTGCCAACACAGAGAGACACACACTGTACTCACATTATACACCACACACACACATGCACTATACACACTATACACACACACACACACACACTAAACACACACGTACTACACACACTATAAACCACACACACACACACACTATACACACACTATACACCAACACCTTGCACGCCAGCACGGAGAGACACACACTGTACACACACTACACACACAATACACACCACACACACACTATACACCCCCCCACACACACACTATACACACACTATACACCACACACACACTATACACACACGCACTATACGCACACTATATACACACACACACACACTATACACACATGCACTATACACACACTACACACACACTATACACCACACAGACACACACACACACACACACACACACAAACACACACACCACACACACAAACGTGCACACACACGCACGTGCATACACACACATAGATCCTGGGACACCACTGGAATGTCCAATCAGATAATGACTCAGACTTTACGATATCTCAGTGATAATTTCTGGGGAAACAGCAATAACAAAAGTTAAGTGTACTTAACTGCAGGGTAATCTGAGTCGTCCATGTGTGTCTGTGTGTGGGGCAAGGATGGTGTTAATCTAATGCCTTATATTGAAAACTTCACACAATGAACAGCGCACTTATGAAAGAGCAAAATGTGCACGCCATGGAACCCATGTCATCACCTAAAAGCAAGTTATAGAGCACTTCAGGACCAATGGGAACTCTGCAAACAGCAAGATATTTGGAGAAGGTGGCAGGACACTGAAAACCATGGATTTCTTTAAAAGCAGTTAATCTTCATTTATATCCGGGTAATCAAAGAAAGTGTCTATTTGATCCAAATCTCTTGCAAATGCGCAAACTATTCCCCAAGAGATGTAAAGTAATGCAATTAATCTGGACATGATATATTAGTGTACCAACAAGAGCAGGAGTAGAGTGTGAGGTCCTTTGGTTACTTAAAGTACTCTTCAACGGTGCATGGGAAGAAGCATGCTTTAGAAATGCTACAGCTGCTCTTTAACTGCTGTAAATAAAATGTAAAAAAATCCAGAATTTCATTTTATTACACTTTATCCATGAGGTAGTTGGTGAGATTTTGATGTTGTAATGATTACTTAAACTTGTTCTAACACTAACTTGTTCCTAATACCATTATCTTTGAACAACTTGTTCTTACATAAGTGGTTTACTAACTAATCAATACACATTTTTATGGAATCATTTTTTTAACAACAGAAAATAAGTAATCTGGGGCATTCCATTCTACTTGGAAGTGTATAAATAAGCTGTTTTCTGATGAAACACCCACTCCATGCTTAACCCCTTAGCGCACAAGCCAAATCTGGCCAATCCTTGTCCATATAGGGGGTGCCCTATTTAAAGCTTTATAACTCCAGATGTGAACACCACAGAGACTTGAAAAATGGCTTAAATGAAGCAAGACATTTCTACCATTTACAATATTAACTTTATTATTATTAGATTCATAAGTTACGAAGAAATAAAGTGCCACAAATGCAACTGTCTAGGCAAAAAATCAAAATGAATTTGCCCTTTTTAAGTTTGCAATGAAATATTGAGATATTGCAAATATAAAGCAGGTTAAACTATACATGTCCTGGATCAAATCTAAGGGTGGATATGCAAAACTACTAAAGATCTATGAATCAAAAAGTAAACAGTGTACCCAGTGTCTCCAAATCTATCCAAAATGTCTAAATTATGCACTGCTGTAAATTATGCACTCACTGTTGCATCATTTTTAGTGGAAATTACAAGCTTTCTGTCAATACAGTCGCTTAAAATATCTAGGGGTCCTGAAACATATCCAAAATATCACCAAAAATGAATAAAATGCTTTTTGTTCTGTCCATGTGCCCATTTGAAGGTTTAAGGTTAAACAATGATATCAGATTAAAAAAATAATGCAAAAACATTATCACACTATGAGGTACAGTACCTGGGACAATGGGAAGACATTAAAACTGCCCACCACGTTTTGGCAATGTTCCAGTTGAGGTCACATCCGGTGCATACATTAAACACAAACTACTCAGCAAACCAACAAACGCTTATGTTACAGTGTGAAATATCCTCATTATAAAATACCACTTACCTTTTTAAAGACACTCAATTTCAAAAATAACGTATATAACTGAAATATTTTGAGCAGTAACACTTTTGGACAATGAACTCTTTTCTGTGTTCAGTAGATACAGACAGAGACAGAATGAATGCTGTCGCTCCCCAGTTCTAAGTAACTTAGCCCAGAAAATATCAGCTCGGTCTATCAGCAAACATATGCCTTAGCCATGCTCAGAATTTCTCAAGAATAATAGTATTTTCCAAGGAATGACAAAAGTCATCCATAAAATTTCACGAGGTGCAGTGTCTTTTACTGCTACCACAGACCGAATGCGTAATGCAGCTATAATGAGACAAAACTTTTGGTTATGCTGAGCTATAAAACTCTACTCCAAAAGTAAAATTAGACATATAATACATAAAAAGCTTTTCTGTCACCTGTTGGATCGACTAACTGTCGATCAAGGCAGATTGTACTACAAAGGACGACAACACCGAAAACAATGTGTGGTATTACGCACAGCTATTTTGGAAGGTACCCATGCATCACAAACGCACGTATATTTCACAAACGAATTGTTCGAGACAATATATGACCATTCCATCTGGAAAGGGACATCTCTACGCGTAAAACCAATGGAAAGGTTGTATATTTATTCCACATTTACTTGCAGATATTGACAGTAGAAAGACATGGTATAATTTTTGAAAAATTCCTCGTTTATCTCAGCGTTCAGTGGGCAGTGTTTTTCACAGCTGTACTGGTATACCTTCGGCTATTGTTGGCTTTATCTCGTTGCTATGATAGAATACAAATTTTTAGTGGTACAAGAATGTTTTTGTGTATGCCCAGATTGACACTATTGTCCATTATGTCATGGGTAGGGGGTGTAGTTGCAGATGAGACTGCAGGGAGGGGGTGCTTGTTAAATGAATGACAAGAGCGGCAATGGTGGTGCTGCAAAACTCTGTATTCGGCATTGTTGTCCTGAATCGTCTACTAATAAAGCTAGAACACAGAGTTTATGTTTTCAACTCATCATTTGGTTGCAGGAGCACAGAATGTCTGAATTGAGCAATCTAGGCACACCGGCGTGCCGACCACTAGGGAGATTACGCTAAGTGGTTAACTGGCATTTAAAAGGAATAATTTATTGACTTAAAGTTACAATCTCGAAGATTTCCGTTTCGTTCTCTTTGGCGGTACCAATGGCGAGAAGCGGTAATTGCAGGTGTGTTTTTGGACCTCACTTCCCATAGATCCAACCGGATCCAACCAGTGTCGCCTGTGTGACGTCAGTCAGTTGGCACCTGGGCCACGCCAACTATAACACTTACTATTTACTGAATAAAAAAATGGTTGTTATAAAAGTAACGTTATGTACATACTCATTCATTGTCTAACATCAGGCTAACTTAAGCTGTCTTTACGCTGCTGAGCCGGGTTAAAATGCTGTAGCAGACCTGGGGTAGAATTAGTGATGATCAATTTCCACAGACGTTCTTTATCCACCTTTTGCCCGGTATGAACATCTTTACACTGCAGAGAAGAATTTGCGGGATTCGCTGTGGCTTGTGCAATTATGTATCTTATGCACAATAAACAGTCTTTCTCGTGAATGATTGTTGTGTGATATTTTTGAAACAACTGCCTTGCAAAATGTTACCCCTGGTGTTTCTGGTTTTGCTAGCTAAACTGTTTGAGGATAAAGCTGAGCTGGGTGTTACATTAGCAACAATAAGAATAAAACAAAAACAAAGGAGATTTAATCAAAAAAGGGCATCAAGGCTGAAGGAACATATGAGGAAGCGTAATAAAATAATAACAACCCTAATCCATACTGCCGTATTCTTTTATTTAGTTTTCTCTGTGACATCTTTACACAGAAATCAGACCCGGCTCTGCTCCACCTACCCGGCTTTATTCCGATCATTATGATATATTGATGAACTTGATGGCAATGTATATAACGGTAACGTTAAGGCCAGTTCAGATCAATGATTCGCAACGAGACGAAATGGTTTTAGAATGTTGCAGAGAAAATTTTAGCAGTGTAAACTGGTTAGTTGCAGAGCATCTGAAGCCGTTGCCTGGGGTCTCAAAAGACCCACCTTGTCAAATCGCCACGTGCAGTTTTAGAAACGTTTACAATCAGACGTCTTGGAATTTTGCAAGTTGCATCCAGTCTCGTTGCGAATCATTGATCTGAACTGGCCTTTAGTTAGCTACGTTGCAACAAGGTAGCATTGCATTCAAGAGATGGTTTGCGAGGTCGATACCGGTCGGTAGCATTAGCTAGTGTTTTTTTCTAATTGTTAGCTAACATTAGATTGTGTTAATTACATTAGCTAGCTAGCTAGCTAACACAACGTTACCTAATATGAGAGATGGATACTGTGCGCAATGTTGTCTAAACTAATGTTGCCTTTCTTGACATGGTCCGGTAGCTAGCGTTAGCTGTGAAAATAGCTATGTAATTTAGTAACGTTACATTGTCATCAAATGTAATACGAAATCTGAATCAACAAATAATATGACCTCACATGTTACACAAAAACTTTTTAGGGTTGAATAACCCCCCCTCCCCCCCTTCTCTGTTATTGTAAGGCTAGCAGATACCGGAAAAAACACTACGCCGCTCACACACAAGTGAGTTGAAGAGCGAGCCTGTTGCGTTAGCTTCGCCTACCCTCTCTGGCGGACCAACCACTGATGGGTGATGGAAAACGCGTCACTAACTGTGCGCCGCTTGTGATTTTTTCCCGGGAATGTCGCCACAGACACCCAGTTCTTTAATCATAAATATATAATAATAATAATAATATTAATTAATATAATAATAGGCTCAATCACCATTGTGTTACCTAATTCGGCGATAGATAGTGACATTTATTTTAATAAAAATCTAAAAAACTAAAACTAAATAACCGGATAACCAGCCCATCTGTGCGCACCGCACCCGACACTGCTGCTCCCCGTGCGCAAAGTCCAACAGATCCCACCGTCACTCAGCGCTACCCGTGAAAACCATATTTCAGAGTGCAGATATCTTTCTCCCTGTCATGAGCTATCCATTCACCCCGAGCAGAATCATATTTTAATGTTTCTCCTGCAACATAACGTTTTTGTTTTAAAAAAAGGTTAATTTTGTTCCTCTTCTTCCACCTCGAAAACACTGAAACCAGTAGCCTGTCTCAACATCTATTAAGTTTGTGACCGTGTTTAAGAAAATAATAATAAAAACAAGTGAAGAGATATTTTTTTGTTGTGCAGCAGTCTTGTGCAGCAACTGCCCTCCCATTGTGATGTGTAAGCCTAGCCTACATCCAGTTGGCAATCCACAAGCAGAAATAGCATCGCTGGTAGTAGTGTTAGCAGGGTAGCAGCAGCAACTAAAGAAATATAAATAAAAACGGCTGATGCTGGGTTACATTACCTACTGCAGAATTGCTGCCAAAACTCTCTGTTTCTTCAATTTACGCATTGCAGATCAAATTTTTATGATACCAATCCATCGGGTCCAGCAAGCCAGATATTCAATCTTGCCAAATCAAACTGTCTAGCCATCTAGAAGTTCAACTTGGGAAATTAAAAAATGCCTACTGCCGCACCACATCGTGGGAAAACGTGATACAGCCTACCCTAAACAAGTCTTATCTGGGTCAAAGAGAAAAATCTGTTTTACCACCCTGGAAACTATGATAATTTCCGTATCAACGCTTGCTGATCACTACTGAATATTAAAGCTTGATTATTTAGTAATATTTGTACCGACTCTTTCTTATAAATAACTATACAGCCGTCCTTTCTCTACTGACATACAGCTTTATCATTCATTCATTTTGGAACAACACTTGTTTAAAGGCATACTATGCAGGATTTTTTACCTTGCTGTGGGCCTGTGTTTACAGTCAAAGGAGTCTCCCCCACCATCTTCAACCCTGCCCACTCACCCCAAGTTCGCCACCTAACGTAGTTAGCTGCATAGCTAGAGGTAACGTTACTAGAGGTCCAACAGAAAACAAGCCAACTCTATATTGCTTTTCATCCCCTTGGCTAACTTCAGCTGGTGCCACCGAAGGAAAAGCAATTCCAAGGTTAACACTAGTTTTTGAACGAGCGCTTTTGGCTTGTCTTTATTGCTTCACTAGCTAGCAACAAACACGCCGCTGAGATCTGATCCCAAACCACAGGCTCTGCAGCCACAACCACCTCTCCCCACACAGAAAAGGAGCACCACACCCAGAAATTAACCAAACACATTTTAGAATAACGGATACAGGTAAAGATGCACGGATTTGGTGAAAGTGCATAAATACAGAGATTTGCCAGTGCATCATAGATATGCCTTAGCATGTTATTTCATTATATTTTTAGGGTTTAGCATACCATAGGTTAAGCGTAGCATACCTTTAAATTACCATAATGAACTTAAGCCTTAGAGCTTTTCATTCATTAATATTTCTACTAATGTATCAATCAGTTGGGAATCGCCACTCAGAGATAAAACAGCTACATAAAGCAATAACAAGTAAGGCAGGGAAATGCTTTTCAAAGCCACTTGTTTGTTTACAGGTATGTGAATCTAACAGTAATAAAAAAATTGACTAAAGGAATTATAATGCTATCAATGTAATAATCCCATCAAATTTGTAGTAAGGGAGGTTTTATCAAGATATTATTTGGTAATATTATTTAGCACAATATGCTACCTTGTGAAATTCCAACAAAAATAAAATGGTTTGTGACTGTTCTTTAACCTTTATTTTCACAGCACATTCTCTGCAAAGTGTACAGATCATTTGGTCATATAATGTCAGTAAGATGAAGTAAGACATTTGGTTTGTGAGGCACCATGTAGGAGTTGTGTGCTGTTCTAGCAGCTGTTATGACTGGGCGTTATTTTGCCAATATGCCAGCATTCATATAATGTGTGCAATTAAAGGCTGGCAGCTGATAAAGCAAAGGCCCACCTGCCTGCTCTGACCACATGACTTTGATGTTAATCAGAGCCAATGAGGTGACAGTGTCGCCACTCTTGCTGGTCACCACCAAAATGGCTAAAGTGCCACAGCATATCAGCCACCTTCAGTTTACTGAAAGGAGGTGGGGGGTTACAGATTACATCCATCCATCCATCCATTATCTATACCCGCGTATCCTGGGCAGGGTCACAGGGGTTGCTGGAGCCTATCCCAGCATGCATTGGGCGAGATGCAGGAATACATTCTGGACATGCTGCCAATCTATCACTGGGCACACACACCATTCACTCACACACCTATGGGCAATTTAGAGTCTCCACTTAGCCTACCTGCATGTCTTTGGACTGTGGGAGGAAACCACAGTACCCGGAGGAAACCCACACGGACAAAGGGAGAACATGCAAACTCCACACAGAAAGGCCCCAAGCCGAGATTTGAACCCACAACCTTCTCGCTGTGAGGCGACAGGGCTAATCAGATGACATTCATTATAAATGAGGAAATCTAATTTATCATTGAAATCCTTCCTCCAGAAATGAAGCCTTGCCCTCAGAGATATATGTGTGGATACACTAGCACAACAGACGGGCGTGAGTGGAAGCTGTGTGACAGCGGAACTTGGCCGGCCTGGTTTACAGGCTGGGTGAAGCTGAGCGTGTGGGTGGGGGCTGGGTATGACTCAGGATAGAAAGAGGCTCGGGGGGTGGGTGGGTGGGGGGTGGGGGGGGGGGCTGCATAATTAATGAAGACTGTGCTGTCATGAGAGCATGTCAATGCAAAGTAGCGCTATTGCAAGCGCTAATATCTCTGCTAATGACAAGCACTACGGACCCTGAAAATAACCCTGGGGAAAGATGGCACTGCTGGAGTCATCTCTCTCAGTGCTGCTCAGTGTGCGGTGTGGGGCCTGTCGTCAGACTCATTACCAAGCGCCTCACACCTCGGCAGCCCTGTCTTCTCATGTACCTGAGAGAGAGGAAAACCCGTCTCTCCCGCTTAAAATCCTGTGAACCCTCAGAGCTTGTGTCCCTTGCTTCAGAACAAATTCACATTTCAGCTGTGGTGCTCTCTCTCTCTCTGCACAGGAACTGTGTTTTTCTGTGCTACAGCTGTGCTGCTCTCTCTCTCTGCACAGGAACTGTGTTTCTCTGTGCTACAGCTGTGCTGCTCTCTCTCTCTGCACAGGAACTGTGTTTCTCTGTGCTACAGCTCTGCTGCTCTCTCTCACTGCACAGGCAGTGTGTTTCTTGTGCTACAGCTGTGCTACTCTCTCTGCACAGGCAGTGTGTTTCTCTGTGCTAAAACTGTGCTTCTCTCTCTTTCTGCACAGGAACTGTATTTCTCTGTGCTTCAGCTGTGCTTCTCTCGCTGTGCACAGGCAGTGTGTTTCTCTGTGCTACAGCTGTGCTGCTCTCTCTCTCTCTGCACAGGCAGTGTGTTTCCCTGTACACATTAAAATCACTTGCAGCAGGGAGGGTAGGGAGAAGTCTGTCACAGAAAGATCTATTGTCCAGATCACAGCTGCTGTCCATACAACCGCACACATCTGTGCTTCTGTCCAGACTCCCAAAGCGGAACACTTACAGCAATTTCCTATTAAACACCATCCAAGGGATTTAGCAAGATTTACACAGAAGGTAATTTTCAGAGCCCCAGTTTTCCACAGTAAAAGTTTCTCACATATGAACCAGATCACCTTCTGTGTAAAGATAATTAGTTTTACTGAAGTAGTTAACTCCAGTGGAGGAGCCCTGCTGAATTTCCTAAACATATGGGAGAAATCACAATAGTCACAGGTAAGTGCAGAAGTCCTCTGAGTTTTACAATGTCCTGATGGAAAGCAATGCACGTTAAGGCACTCTTCCAGTGGATCAAATCCAGTCTGTGCCTCTACCAGGCCTGCAGACCGGTAGGGTGATTGGCGTTAGCATCGCTAAGGAGTTGGATCAATCATCCCGGTCAACAGAAGCCCTTCACTGCCTGTGTCATTTAAAAATCCCCTGCTTCTTAGCTAAGCTTCTTACTGTGGCTTTCTCTCCCACCCACTAGCAAATTCCATGATTAGATTTCTTACCATGAGATTCTTTGGATTTCAGGCGCTGAATTCCTCCTGCATTTCTCTTATTGTACCAGCCCATGGCTGCCCTGCTCCAGACCCCCTGTAGAGCCCGTACCCTGCTGGACTGGTCTAGAGCCCGTACCCTACTGGACTGGTCTAGAGCCCTTACCCTGCAGGACTGCTCCAGAGCCTGTACCCTTCTGGACTGGTCCAGAGCACAAACCCTGCTGCCCTGGTCCAGAGCCCCCTGTACCCTGCTGGACTGGTCTAGAGCCCATACCCTCCTGCCCTGCTCCAGGCCCCCTGTAGAGCCCGTACCCTGCTGGACTGGTCCAGAGCTTGTACCCTGCTGGACCGGTCCAGAGCCCGTACCCTACTGGACTGGCCCAGAGCCTGTACCCTGCTGGACTGGTCCAGAGCCTGTACCATGCTGGACTGGTCTAGAGCCCGTACCCTGCTGGACTGGTCCAGAGCCCCTACCCTGCTGGACTGGTCTAGAGCCTGTACCCTGCTGGACTGCTCCAGAGCCCATACCCTGCTGGACTGGTCTAGAGCCCATACCCTGCTGGACTGGTCTAGAGCCCGTACCCTGCTGCCCTGCTCCATGCCCCCTGTAGAGCCTGTACCCTGCTGGACTGGTCCAGAACCCATACCCTGCTGGACTGGTTCAGAGTCCCTGCCCTGCTGAACTGGTCTAGAGCCCGCACCATGCTGGACTGCTCCAGAGCCCGAACCATACAGGACTGGTCTAGAGCCCGTACCCTGCTGGACTGCTCTAGAGCCCGTACCCTGCTGGACTGCTCCAGAGCCCATACCCTGCTGGACTGGTCCAGAGCCTGTACCCTGCTGGACCGGTCTAGAGCCCATACCCTGCTAGACTGGTCTAGAGCTTGTACCCTGCTGGACTGGTCTAGAGCCCGTACCCTGCTGGACTGGTCCAGAGCATATACCCTGCTGGACTGCTCCAGACCCCTTGTAGAGCCTGTACCCTGCTGGACTGGTCTAGAGCCCATACCCTGCTGGACTGGTCTAGAGCCCATACCCTGCTGGACTGCTCCAGAGCTCATACTCTGCTGGACTGGTCTAGAGCCTGTACCCTGCTGGACTGGTCTAGAGCTTGTACCCTGCAGGACTGGTCTAGAGCCCATACCCTGCTGGACTAGTCTAGAGCCTGTACCCTGCTGGACTGGTCTAGAGCCCGTACCCTGCTGGACTGGTCTAGACTGATCCCTCATGTTCCACTCCAGAGAGAATTACAGACGGGCCGCCTGCATCAACAGCCCCGCTGTATTACACCAGTAAAGGCTAATTTATGCTTCGGAGACAAAGTGTCGTACTACAAAGTGTCCAACCGGTAGAACTTTGTCGCACAACGTTTTGCTTTTATAGTTCAGTGACAATGCGTGTTGTTACTATAGCAACCAGACGCCAAGCCCAGCAGAGGTTTGTTACATTCGGCGAAAAATGACAGTGCCACTAACGTTGTCATAAAAGTTTTCCCGACCGTGAAAACTGTCTGACTTGTTTACATTTTGGACAGATGTGGCTAGTGGGTAAATCTATCGCTGTTCCGTCACAGCACTTTCGACACAAGCAATATCAGAAGCGCTATCCTAAAATTTCTTTCAGTCAGTTTTCACGGTCGGGAAAAATTTCATGACAACGTCGCCATGGCAACCTTTTTGCCTTCGTTTCAGCCATCCAATCACAGCTGCGTGACACTTAAGACGGCGTCTGCAACCTTACAAAAATCAGCAGGTACGCCACACCCTGTCGCCAGCCCTCTGAAAGTGTCGGCTTGACGTCAAAACTGTTGAATTTGCATCATGTTTGTCCCGCGACATGTCGCACGACACTTTGTCTCCGAAACATAAATTAGCCTTAAATCACCTGCGCATTAGGGTCACCTGCAGTCCCGCACCTGTGCAGCTGACAGCGGGATCATCGAGCTATCTAGAGCTGCCGAATTAAAACCCATTTTCAAAAAACCACCCAGAATCATACAGAACTCCTTACACATTATTTATTTATTTATCATTTTTCCCCACAGAAAAGTTTAGGTACCAATCATCAGCATTGCTGAAATACAAAGACTGAATGATGGGAAAAAAGTGAAATGAATCAGGTAGAGTCTTGTGAGGGAAGACTTACAAAGTAGTATCCATTAAATCAGAGAAGAGATGAGGAAGAATAGCTAACTGCAGTCTGGGTGTCTGTCTATATGTGTGTCGTGCAAAGTCAGACCGAGATCCCATGTTTAAAATAAAAGACGAACTGATCAGAGTTTATGCACGCTATGAAACGTACAACTATCTTGGCCATAAATTCAACATCGCCGGTGAATGGTACATCTTTTTCCCAACATTCATATACCAAAGAAAGTCCTCCATGACCTGAACAACAGGACTGTGCAGCGGGTAAGAGAGTGGTTTGGTCTGAGCACTCACACAACCCGTGACATCATTTTCCACAGCCAACGGGAGGGAGGATTTGGGGTACTGAACTTTGAATGGGCATATATGTCTACAAGACTCGCTCATTTACTAAATATGCTCAACAGCGATGACAGAACAG
This sequence comes from Anguilla japonica, assembly GCA_025169545.1. Classification (NCBI taxonomy): domain Eukaryota; kingdom Metazoa; phylum Chordata; class Actinopteri; order Anguilliformes; family Anguillidae; genus Anguilla; species Anguilla japonica. The sequence continues at coordinate 28,953,199 of CM045900.1, read as the reverse complement.
TCAGGGAGCTCGCCAGAGCCTCTTTCCTCCTTGATCTAGAAAAACGCAAGGTCCCACGAGCGAATGAGCCGTCATCCAGTTTCCTCGGCTTTAAAAGACAAACTAGTGGAAAACTGGATACCAATGCAGCCGGTTTTGGCATTAGTTCAGACTGGCTAGACCTGAACAATCTATGCAACTGGACTGGTGTTTCTGTGGAATGGAAAGGAGACCGGGAACGTTTCTAGGACTATGATCACCGACCCGACAATCTCTGTGAGTGCTACAGTGAGACGCGATGGAATTACAAGCGCGCTCCCCATCAATGGCGCGCGAGCTCATTTGCTAGCGCTTAATCAGCAGCGGCGGCAGCAGCACTGGATGGGACTCTGGCTACAAGGGAAGCTTGCTTGCCTCCCGTCAGCAGATCATACTGTGTCGCATACATTTTTAAAAATGCAGCGATTGATGAGGAAATCCTCATCTTCACTGTAAAAGCACGCCTCCAAGAGCGACCAACCAAACTCAATTTATCCATTTGGTATCCTAATATCCACGACCCTTACTGGTTACATCATGGGCATCAACAGGTTGTTGAATCAATGTCACATATACTAAATGGTTGTTTCTGCTATAAAGGGCTGTTCATAGCCAGACATGATCGAATTGTTAATATAATATCTAAAGATGTATCATCCATTCTCCATCCAACTGCTGTATTACATTAAAAATCTACTGTAAAACCACAAATGTTTCAATGTAATAATTTTATAATTTAATAATAATTTTTTTTCATAACCTCTTTTTTTCAAATGTAAGTGCAAACAAACCTGATCTTACTGTGATTGATGAGGACCACAGAGAGGTGTTCCTACTGGAAGCAGGCTGTGCCTTCGATGCAAGTCTAAAAAAAACATTTCTTACTAAACAGTTAAAATGCCAGCCATTATTACAAGCCATAACAGAACTAGGGTAAAAGTGTCAACTTCTAGTTTTTATATTTGGAAGCCTTGGCCATGTCCACAGGCTTGTGGTCAGAGGTCTTAGGATAATGGGGCTGGCAAAATGGAGAGCAAAGCGACTAGCAAAATATTTCTCAGTTTCCTCCATTATAGGCAGTCGCGGTATATGGAGGAGAAAATGTTTCTTGTACCCATAATGTTTCCTGTCGGTGCAATTGAGATGCAAATGTCTAACCTGCATTTTGTTTGCTTTATCCCTCCTGGTATGCTTTCTGCTACTCAAGTGAAGGACATCAGACAGCAACTGAAATATATTTGGGCCCTTATGATGTATCTTATAAATGTAGACCTAAATAAAGAATTATTATTTTTGTGTGTGTGTGTGTGTGTGTGTGTGAGTCTGTGTGTGTGCGTGTCTGTGTGTGTAAGTCTGTGTGTCTGTCTGTGTCAGTCTGTGTGTGTGTGTGTGTCTCTGTCTGTCAGTGTGTGTCTGTCTGTGTGTGTATGTGTCTCTGTGTGTCTCCTGCAGCACCCTACCCCTGAGCCTTCCTCTTCCCCTCCTGCAGCACCCTACCCCTGTGCCTTCCTCTTCCTCCCCTTCATCACCCTACCCCTGTGTCTTCCTCTTCCTCCCCTGCAGCACCCTACCCCTGTGCCTTCCTCTTCCTCTCCCACATCACCCTCCCCCTGTGCCTTCCTCTTCCTCTCCTGCAGCACCCTACCCCTGTGCCTTCCTCTTCCTCTCCTGCAGCACCCTACCCCTGTGCCTTCCTCTTCCTCCCCTGCAGCACCCTACCCCTGTGCCTTCCTCTTCCTCTCCTGCAGCCCACTGTACACACAGGAGCCACTGTTTCCAGGCCCCTCCCAGACTCAGGACTGCAGAAGAGTTCAGAGACAGAGTGACATTAGCTGGAGCAGGGCTCGCTGCTAGCCTGCTGGCTGGGCAGCGTTTCCAGATGTTTCAGCCCAGGAACGTCTGGCTTCCTGCTTCCTGCTGTCGGTGCACGGTATGCGGGAAACCGCTCTTCATCGCTCACAGAGTGCTTTTAAACGCGTGTCAAATCATTCATCTGCTCCTCAAATGCTATTCTTGGAAAAACTTACATCATCGATTTTTCCTACCTGCGGCAGGAGCGCTGAAGTGTTTCATTTCTCAGGCGTATCAGAGCTACGGCGACGCCGCCATTTCAGCATGACGGAAAGTCCCCCACAGACTCCCCTAATGGGCCCTGCATTCTGAACGATTCTGCGGGGGGAGCTGTGTGCATGCACGGGACACCCGATACTGTGCTACATTCCAGCTGAAGCTGAGCTTTAAGGTTATGACTGGTATCAGAAGTCCACATCAAATCCTGGATCAAAAACAGCAAGAGCCCACATGTTCTTTAAAGCAGGCGGGATTGGTCTGGAAGGATATTGAAAAAGTCTGTGAGTGTCAGCTCCAAGAAATTCAATGAAAAAAGTTGTTTTTAATGTGTTTTTATGCATGGAAATCCACAAGCCAGATTTCTGTGGTTTCTGCTGGTTGTTGCTGCTGAATGACTGGCCCATTTGCTGCCTGACCCCGGACTGATGATCTAGCTGCATCTTTTGCTCTTTTAATTGATGTTGTTTTCCTCAAAACCACACCAGAGACAGAGCCCAGAAATGACCCCAAAATCTTCCCCAGAAATGATCCCGAAGGCCAAGCGTAAATTTCTCAAATAAAGCGGACGGGGAACATGCGAGGGTCAAGTGTGTGTTTTTCCACTCAGCAATATGACATTTAACCACAGAACTTTCTTATGAATGGCCAGGCAGCCCAACGGCTGCTTTCCGTGAGCCTTGCAGCCCCGTCTATTAGGAGCAGTTTTTTAATGGCGTGAGCAGCTGAACAGCTTTTTAATGGCGTGGGAAGCTGAAAAGCTGAAATGCTGAAAAGCTTTTTAATGGCGTGGGGAGCTGAAGAGCTTTTTAATGGCGTGGGGAGCTGAAGAGCTTTTTAATGGCGTGGGGAGCTGAAAAGCTTTTTAATGGCGTGAGCAGCTGAACAGCTTTTTAATGGCGTGGGAAGCTGAAAAGCTGAAATGCTGAAAAGCTTTTTAATGGCGTGGGGAGCTGAACAGCTTTTTAATGGCGTGAGCAGCTGAACAGCTTTTTAATGGCGTGGGAAGCTGAAAAGCTGAAATACTGAAAAGCTTTTTAATGGCATGGGAGGCTGAAAAGCTGAAAAGCTTTTTAATGGCGTGTTAAGCTGAACAGCTTTTTAATTGCGTGGGAAGCTGAAAAGCTTTTTAATGGTGTGGGAAGCTGAAAAGCTTTTTAATGGCGTGTGAAGCTGAAAAGCTGAAAAGCTTTTTAATGGCGTGTGAAGCTGAAAAGCTGAAAAGCTTTTTAATGGCATGTGAAGCTGAAAAGCTTTTTAATGGCATGGGAAGCTGAAAAGCTTTTTAATGGCGTGGGAAGCTGAAAAGCTGAAAAGCTTTTTAATGGCGTGTGAAGCTGAAAAGCTGAAAAGCCTTTTAACGGCATGTGAAGCTGAATAGCTTTTTAATGGCGTGTGAAGCTGAAAAGCTGAAAAGCCTTTTAACGGCGTGTGAAGCTGAATAGCTTTTTAATTACGTGGGAAGCTGAAAAGCTGAAATGCTTTTTAATGGCGTGGGAAGCTGAAAAGCTTTTTAATGGTGTGGGAAGCTGAAAAGCTGAAAAGATTTTTAATGGCATGTGAAGCTGAAAAGCTTTTTAATGGCGTGGGAAGCTGAAAAGCTTTTTAATGGCGTGGGAAGCTGAAAAGCTGAAAAGCTTTTTAATGGCGTGTGAAGCTGAAAAGCTGAACAGCTTTTTAATGGTGTGTGAAGCTGAAAAGCTGAAAAGCCTTTTAATGGCGTGTGAAGCTGAATAGCTTTTTAATGGCGTGGGAAGCTGAAAAGCTGAAATGCTGAAAAGCTTTTTAATGGCATGGGAGCTGAAAAGCTTTTTAATGGCGTGGGAAGCTGAAAAGCTGAAAAGCTTTTTCATTGCGTGGGAAGCTGAAAAGCTGAAATGCTGAAAAGCTTTTTAATGGCATGGGAGGCTGAAAAGCTGAAAAGCTTTTTAATGGCATGTTAAGCTGAACCGCTTTTTAATTGCGTGGGAAGCTGAAAAGCTTTTTAATGGTGTGGGAAGCTGAAAAGCTTTTTAATGGCGTGGGAAGCTGAAAAGCTTTTTAATGGTGTGGGAAGCTGAAAATCTTTTTAATGGCATGGGAGGCTGAAAAGCTGAAAAGCTTTTTAATGGCATGTGATGCTGAAAAGCTTTTCAATGGCATGGGAAGCTGAAAAGCTTTTTAATGGCGTGGGAAGCTGAAAAGCTTTTTAATGGTGTGGGAAGCTGAAAAGCTGAAAAGCTTTTTAATGGCGTGTGAAGCTGAAAAGCTGAACAGCTTTTTAATGGTGTGTGAAGCTGAAAAGCTGAAAAGCCTTTTAATGGCGTGTGAAGCTGAATAGCTTTTTAATTACGTGGGAAGCTGAAAAGCTGAAATTCTTTTTAATGGCGTGGGAAGCTGAAAAGCTTTTTAATGGTGTGGGAAGCTGAAAAGTTGAAAAGCTTTTTTTGGGAAGCTGGAAAATGTGAAGCTGAAAAGCTGAACAGCTTTTTAATGGCATGTGGGAAGCTGAAAAGCTTTTTTTGGGAAGCTGAAAAGCTAATGGCGTGTGAAGCTGAAAAGCTGAACAGCTTTTTAATGGTGTGTGAAGCTGAAAAGCTGAAAAGCCTTTTAACGGCGTGTGAAGCTGAATAGCTTTTTAATTGCGTGGGAAGCTGAAAAGCTGAAATGCTGAAAAGCTTTTTAATGGCACATGAAGCTGAAAAGCTGAAAAGCTTTTTAACGGCGTGTGAAGCTGAACAGCTTTAATGCTGAAAAGCTTTTTAATGGTGTGTGAAGCTGAACAGCTTTAATGCTGAAAAGCTTTTTAATGGTGTGGGAAGCTGAAAAGCTGGCTTTGGCGCAAAGGGATGTGCTTTCTGAGAGAGTGCAGGAGCTGACAGACAGCACTCAGCTGAAGCCCAGCCTATCACATCCCAGCCAATTCTGACTGTCTCATTCCCCCCAAAACAGCCATACCTAGACTTCCTAGGCGACAGTGTAGTATAATGGCTAAGGAGTTGGTCTTGTAACCTAAAGGTTGCACGTTCGATTCCCTTGTTGTATCTATGAGCAAGGTACTTAACCTGCATTGCTCCAGTACATATCCAGCTGTATAATTGGATACAATGTAAGTCGCTCTGGATAAAAGCGTCTGCTAAATGCCTGTAAACTGAACTTAAACTTCATACTAGAGACGTGCCTGTGCTGAACATCCAGGAACCTGCTATCAGCAGAGTGGTGGCAGCATCAGACGCCATTACACTACACGGTGTATTTGCCAAGCAGACACAAGAATAATGCAATCTATACAGTGCTATTTTTGCCAAGCAAACAAACAAACAAAAAAATTAATAAAAATAAATAGAAGAAATAATAATAATAAATCACTATTTATTTATTTATTTAAACCTGCAAACATCCAGGAAAAAATCCTATACTCTTATCCCTATTACTCACTGCTGCCCCTTGTGGCAGTCCTGGTATTTGCGCGGGACACCGCTGAATGACTCAGAGTTGACAGTGAGCACTCTCCTGAGACCCAGCGGAAGAGAAAAACATTCACATTTTCTGACATAATAATACAAGTGTCTTGGATTCCAAAAGCATGTTGCAGTGAAAATGTTTTCAAAAATACTTTTTATTTTTTTCTTGAATACCCCTTGGTGTAATAGTATATGTATTGTTCTTGAGATGAAGACCAGAAACTCACACGCCCTAGAGAGGACAAATATGAACGGCCATGTCTTAGAGGGTTATCTGTATTGGTGTTCTGGTGCTATCTGATGCTAATTTCACAGACTGCAGCGCAAGGGGAAAGACACAGCCTCAGCCTTCCAGCAGTTACACTAAACCAGGGCATAATTCACGGCTTTCAAATCTGCTGAAAATCAGCATACAGAGATGTGTATGCTGAATACATGAATATGGATGCATACGTACACACACACACACACACACACACACACACGCATACAGCATGCATGTACATAGACACACACACAAACAGCATGCACATACATACTGTAGATACACACACACACAGACAGCATGCATGTGCATAGACACACACACACAAACAGCATGCACATACATACTGTAGATACACACACAAACAGACAGCATGCATGTGCATAGACACACACACAAACAGCATGCACATACATACTGTAGGTCAGGGCTATTCAACTTCAACAGCAAGTGGGCCAAATAGGAAAATCGCTGGGGGTTTGTGGGCCACACAGAATACTTTGTCAATTAATGGCTACAAATAACTCTTACAGTATAATATTAATAATATATTAGGCTACTACATGGAATAAACTAGTTGCATGCATCCCTTTTCTTTCACTTTAATAATATCATTATAATCAATTCCAGACAGCCGCCAGTCCATACAAAAAAGTAGGAAAGCTATGGTTACGGCTGGCAAAGTAAATAAATACTTGTCAGTCCATTTGCTCTGGAATTGGTGATTTTCACAATCAACTTTACGTCTCTTTGGCTTCGAGAGAGACATTTTGAAGCTTGCTGTTAGCTTAGCTAACGCCAGTTCCTCTGTGGCCCGCCAGCCCAGAATGCAACGTGAGGCTTGACTGAGCGAATGGCAGATGCGGAGCGAGTGTAATCCTGTTGCAGCCAATCACAGCACATAGGCGCTTTAAAAAGACGTAACAATACCATATTGGTTCAGATCCTACAGTCTATGGTTCAGATGTCTCAAAGTAGCTCAGAGATATGTACCTTCGTTGTATTTATCATATCACACACATACCTGCCTGATTTACAGGCAGCTTCTTGCGGGCCATAGAAAAATTAAAAAGTGCCATATCCGGCCCGGGGGCCACTAGTTGAATAGGCCTGCAGTAGATACACACACAAACAGACAGCAAGCACGCACATAAACACACCCTCACACATACACCCTCACACATACACACACAGACACACACACACACACACACACACACACACAGAATGTGCACCCGCAGGAAACCCCACACATCCCCATTCATTCCCCAGACACACTTACACACATTTCCAAAAGTGTAGAACTATATAATACGTACAATAACTAATACACACACAATTCTATTATATTATATATTATATTATATCACAATGGGCTGGCGGTCATTTAAATTAAACGTCTAGACTGTAGACCTTGAGTAGTATTTCATCTTAGGTCATCACAATGCTGAACTGTTTATCCTGTCCAACAAATGAAAAAGGGAGGACCGCAAGCAATGCCAATTTTCTCTGTTCCCCAAAACATACATGCATATATATGTAAATCCCTCCCTCATCCTTTGAACTATTGTCAACTTCCGTTTCATTGAAGTGCCATTACTACAACCCGATAAGAGAGAACTGTTTTCTAAATCCTTGCTTTAGATAGCCTAAATGTGAGGAAGTGCCATCGTCTTCACTGAATCGCTACTGCATGCTTTCTGTTTGCCTCAAACGTACACAAATCAAATGAGCTCCATTAAGCCACAATGCTGGAAGGAGATAAGCGAGCCTCTCATTTCTCCGGCTTTATTTATATTTTGTTAAATCAGCCAAAAGGTCAGTCTGACAATCCCTAACAGTTTTCTGGGAGAGAAAGCAGTTCTGTCCCACATAACATTTGAAAACGTCCAGTTAAATACAGAAATGAGTTACACCGTCATTTTTCTGTTTTCTAATCTGCTAACACATTTCTGGCTTTCTCTCTGATTGGTAGACTCTCTGGACTGGAAATGTTCTCTGTCTAGAACCACACAAATATTTTATGACAATTACACTTAAATAATTGATTGTCTGATTGATTGATTAATTAATTGATCTGTTGGTCAGTTAATATGTACACAATATGGGTAATGATTGGAAATAAAAATGGTAATTAGTAATTAAATTGACGGTGAAATTGATTCCTTTTGCTTGGCTAAACTTAATTAACACATGTTTTCAGAGAGCTTCAAATAGCCCAGGCTTTTATAACTTCATAGTGGCTTCTCACTGTACCTTTCAGTGGTATGGGATTAATCACTTAATCACATTTAAACATGAATTTTGAAATGCACACATACACACACACATAGACAGGCAGACACACACACACACACACACCCACATGCACATGCACTTGTTTTGCATGAAATATTCAACCGCAACAGACCTCTTTTAATTGAAATTAAAAAGCAGAGGTGTGTACAGGTGTGGGGAACAAAGGGAATTTAAATAATCTACATTCACGAAAGTTCAAATAAAGGCAAGGCTCACATGCACTGCCTTCATCACATCTTAGCATTCAAAATGTCACCGCAGGTGTACGAGCTAATCATAGAGCTGCAATGGGCAGAGCTCAGGTTAAATAGATGCTCCTGAGCTGAAATGAGCCAGTGATGTGGTGGCTAACCCCTTTCACTCGTTCAGCCCATCCCCATGGTAACACGCACGGTCCTGTGCTGGCCTGCGGAGTTTCACTGCGCCCTCACTAATGAGCAGCTCCCCGCCGTTCCCAAATCAGCTGCACTCGAGCACGCAAACCGCGACTTCGCTTACAGCTTCCCTCCATTACCATTCCTAGAACAGATCTACACCAGACTCCACAACCTGTCTCGGCCTGGTTTAGCCTGGTTTAGCCTGGTTTGGCCTGGTTTGGCCTGGTTTGGCCTGGTTTAGCCTGGTTTAGCCTGGTTTGGCCTGGTTTGGCCTGGTTTAGCCTGGTTTGGCCTGGTTTGGCCTGGCTCAGCCCAGCGCACCAGTGCTTGTGCCGCAGGAGCCAAGCCACTCAGCCCTAACGCGTCTCATGGGCCTTTTTCTAGCGCATTCCATCTTTTAAAAACTCATTAAAATTAATGAACTATTACAACTAACTGTAATTTACAAGAATTTATAAATTATTCATGACTATTATTTTGTCAACAAAACTACTGAAAAGCTGCACTGTTTCCACGGATGATTGAACTTAGCTGCTCCTGGTGCCTGATGGGAAATTACAATGAGCACACAATTTAGTTCCCAAAACCCTTCTCAATGCACTAATGAACAACTGATACTCCTTAACCCAGTGATACACTGCACATCATTTTCATAACTGATCCTCCACACACCCCAGTAATATACTGCACATCATTTTCATAACTGATACTCCACACACCCCAGTAATACAGTGCACAGTAATACACTGCACATCATTTTCATAACTGATACTCCACACACCCCAGCAATACAGTGCACAGTAATACACTGAACATCATTTTCATAACTGATAATCCACACACCCCAGTAATGCAGTGCACAGTAATACACTGCACATCATTTTCATAACTGATACTCCACACTCCAGTAATACACTGCACATCATTTTCATAACTAATACTCCACACACCCCAGTAATACAGTGCACAGTAATACACTGCACATAATTTTCGTAACTGATACTCCACACACCCCAGTAATACAGTGCACAGTAATACACTGCACATCATTTTCATAACTGATACTCCACACCCCAGTAATACAGTGCACATAATTTTCATAACTGATACTTCACACACCAATAATACACTGAACATCAGTGCAAATGAGGCAGTGTCTTTTAAAAAAACGTCTTAAGTTATATATAGGGTTCCTGTCTGAGTGTTTCTCTCAAAGAGCTAAACAGGCAGGGTGTAATGGAGAGTTCCTGTCTGAGTGTTTCTCTCTAAGAGTTAAACAGGCAGGGTGTAATGGAGAGTTCCTGTCTGAGTGTTTCTCTCTAAGAGTTAAACAGGCAGGGTGTAAGGGAGAGTTCCTGTCTGAGTGCATCTCTCTAAGAGTTAAACAGGCAGGGTGTAAGGGAGAGTTCCTGTCTGAGTGCATCTCTCTAAGAGTTAAACAGGCAGGGTGTAAGGGAGAGTTCCTGTCTGAGTGCATCTCTCTAAGAGTTAAACAGGCAGGGTGTAAGGGAGAGTTCCTGTCTGAGTGTTTCTCTCTAAGAGTTAAACAGGCAGGGTGTAAGGGAGAGTTCCTGTCTGAGTGCATCTCTCTAAGAGTTAAACAGGCAGGGTGTAAGGGAGAGTTCCTGTCTGAGTGCATCTCTCTAAGAGTTAAACAGGCAGGGTGTAAGGGAGAGTTCCTGTCTGAGTGCATCTCTCTAAGAGTTAAACAGGCAGGGTGTAAGGGAGAGTTCCTGTCTGAGTGCATCTCTCTAAGAGTTAAACAGGCAGGGTGTAAGGGAGAGTTCCTGTCTGAGTGTTTCTCTCTAATAGTTAAACAGGCAGGGTGTAAGGGAGAGTTCCTGTCTGAGTGCATCTCTCTAAGAGTTAAACAGGCAAGGTGTAAGGGAGAGTTCCTGATACATGGGTGCTGTCCCATTTAGCTATTCAGAACTGCTGGGTCTTGATGACATCTGTAAATTGAGTGATGGGATCCATTCCTCTTGTGAGCACTAAGTAAGTTCATGCTGTGTTCATGCACAGTATAATAAATGTCTTTTTAACTCATTAAAAAAGCATAAACATGTCAACATCTTGTAACTGCAGCTGCAGACTTGCTACATTTTGACCTCTGAACCTTTGACTATCAACTTGAAAAATAAAAAATGAGAAAATGGCTCGCTCGCTCTCTCTCTCTCTCTCTCTCTCTCTCTCTCTCTCTCTCTCTCTCTCTCTCTCTCTCTCTCTCTCCCCTCCTCTCCCCCTCTCTCTCTCTCTCTTTCTCTCTCTCTCTCATTCAGGAGCATTAGGAGTACTGTCCTCCACAGTGTTTGGCCAGTGATGGGGTTCGGACTGTCAACATCCTTTCCTTCCCTCATTCGAAAAACATCCTGTCCGATGACTGAGCTGCACCAGACTGGGAGCCTTCAGGGGGGACGCTGGAGGGAAACTCAGCCTCTTCAGTGATCCTTACCACAAGCCAACCTTCACAAAACACTTAGCAGTTAACCATTACAATCACACGAGGTCCCTTTACAGTGTAATCAGTGGAGGTCTAGGGCAATAGGAAAGCTCTTACAGATGAATTCTACATTATTACCCAGTAACACTTCGACAGGTAAGAGAGCAGATATGGCCCAGGTACAGAGGCATTCTGGGGAATGAGTTTCATCCTGAAACCTGGTCCATAAGTGGCCATGTGAACTTTGGGTCTCTTCCACCCTTTAGCACTGTGCCCCTACATGTTCATTCAAAGCCGAACCAGTTCAAACCAGAACCAGTTCAGACAGCAAAAGCCATGGCAGGGGCTTCCCCCCCAACCCCCTCAACCCCCCCGACCCTCCCCCCGCACTCGCATGGAGAAACGCTGAGCCCCACAGTACGTAATTCACCTCCTCCCCCTCTCTCTCTCACACACACACGCGCACGCACATACACACACACGTGTGCACGCACACACAAACCGCCAGTCGGCTAACACGGTTTTTTTAGGCAATCCTGCTGTGCTCAGCACATTTTTCAGCTCACGGTCCTCTTTTTAAGCACTCCAGTGCAGTCTGCCAGATAAATTCCTCCTGCGCGTTTCTTAAAGGTCAGGGGATTTCACCGGGGAGCCTGCAGCATGGCCGCCACACATCCACGGGCCTCCGGCACTGCCATGGTGTCCCCGAAAGCCGAATCAATCATTCCCCACCAACCCCCACCCGCCCCAAACCCCGCCGACCTAAAACCCCACCGCCCCAAAACCCCACCCCCCCAAACCCCTCCGACCCAAACCCTACCCCCCTAAACCCCACCGACCCAAAGCACATCGACCCACACCCCACTGCCCCAAACCCCCCCCCCCCAAACCACACTGACCCAAACCCCACCGATCAATACCCCACCGCCCTAAACCCCACCGACCCCAACCACACCAACCCAAACCCCACCAACCTAAACTCCACCGACTAATACCCCACCGACCCAAACCACACCGACCATAACCCCACGCCCACAAACCCCGATGACCCACACCCCTCCTGCAGGAATTACTCTTCACCACAGAATGCTCAGTCCATTTCCCAGTGTGCAGTAATTTCGTTAAAACGCTTCTTCTGATGCAAATGCACAGAAACAGCCGGAACACAGGTGAAACATGGACAGAAAAGATCCAATTAAAGACTGCAGCCCAGCCGAATGTGCCCAGTGTGTATTACACTGAGACTCAGCAAAGCAGATTCCCCTTCATTATGCATATTCAAAGCCACTTCACTTCTGCAGAGGGAAGTTACCTGGTCCAGGAAGCTACCATGGGGGGGAGGTAACCGGTGGGCACTATCTACCCAGCGGGGGGGGGGGGGGGGGTCACCAGTGAACATTAGTTAGCCAGGGGTGGGCCGCCAACGAACACTAGCTACCCAGGGGTGGGGCACCAGTGAGCACTAGCTACCCAGGGGGGGCGAGCACAGTGGGCGCTAGCTACCCAGGGGTGGGGCACCAGTGGGCACCATCACAAACACTGAGAGAACATCTAAAGCTCTTCCTGACGCAAACCTACACTGCTGTCACCATCTCAGACACTGAGCGGGCATCCAAATCTTTTCCAGCTGCAAGACACAGACATCCTCCAGTCCTCAGACTCTGAGTGGACACCTAAAGCTTTGCCAGCTGCAAGGTCCTCTGGTCCTCAAACTCTGAGTGGACACCCAAAGCTTTGCCAGCTGCAAGGTCCTCTGGTCCTCAGACTCTGAGGGGACACCCAAAGTTTTTCCAGCTCTGGTCCTCTGGTCCTCAGAATGAGGGGACACCCAAAGCTTTGCCAGCTGCAAGGTCCTCTAGGCCTCAGACTCTGAGGGGACACCCAAAGCTTTTCCAGCTCTGGTCCTCTAGTCCTCAGACTCTGAGTGGACACCCAAACTTTGTCAGCTGCAAGGTCCTCTGGTCCACAGACTCTGTGACATCAGCACGATCGCAGCCACACATCTCCAGCTCGGGGTGCCATGTTACAAACACAGTCGAACGCAGTTCCCGTCGCCACGATGAATGATTTACGGCACCATCATACGAAGCGTTTCACTCGTCCCACTTTGTTTTAATTCATCAGCGGACAAATGTCAAGCTGCCCGATCGTGACGTTCGGCCGTCCGATGGTAAAACAATACGGCTCAACAGATGCAGTTTGCAGACGGCATATGCTCCTCTCCTGTAATTGTGTGCTTCCTGGCTGCTGAAGATAATAGTCCAGCACGGGAACAAACAAACAGCTCTTTTAAACTGCTAAACTCTGCACACAGGGCACTGTCATTGCACAGTTTCACCGTACAGTGCAGCACAGCGCAGTGTGTAACACAGGGTAGTGTAAGGTGGTTTACAGAAGTGTGCTCCTTATCAGACTTCCAAAAAACAGACTGTTTACTGTGCTGACAGGGAGTCAGCAGGAGTGATGAAGAAACTGCCCAGCTGCAAAACATCCGATTGGATGAGCAGTATGTGAACTTTAGGTTCTCCATAATACAATACAATCGATGTCATAGGGAACAAGTTGGTGTCTTCGGTGGTGGGGTGCTGACTAAAGATCTTGATACCTATGGGTCAGTGCCCAGCCCGATACAAAGGTTAGCCCAGTGTGATGTGCTTACAGAGGTAGTGCAAGCAGGATCATTGACCTATACTGTCATGATTGTGTCTTTATTTGATGGTCTTTTTTGCTTTAATCTTTTTAGTAAGTAAGGGGAAATGTGCAATGGCTCGGGGAGACTCCTCAACATGGTCTCCTGCGCGTATGAGCCATTTCTGCGTATAGCCATTTCACCATTCGCATTTCGCATCATTGCATATTGTCATTACTACTGAGCACACTGAAAAATAAACCAGCATTCACTTTAACCTGGCATTCCTCTTTGACTCTTACCGCTGCACAGTGCACACCTAGCAGTTTAAGGTCCTAACATACACATAGAACCATAGAAGAATATCTGCACACTGTAATCACTCGCCTATACACTAGGGTCGTAGCAGGATACACAATTGAATTTATGCAGGCTACACAAGCCAGACACATGTCCGTATCCACCAAGATAGACAGCGATCCGTATAGAGCCACACTACTGGCGGACAGAGTCTCCTCCATCTATGCGTAACCTTTAGCACAAAGGAAAGGTTAAAACACTATTTTGGAGTCGAGATAATATTAAATGAATCCCGTTCCAGTAGCACCGGGTAAGACTACACGCAGATACCACTCAGATACTTCCGCTGTCTGGTTTGCAGAGGGGTTTCTTACAGTTGGTGACCTTGATGCGTCATTTAGTGTATCTGAGGGGTTTCTTACAGTATAAAGACTGCTGTTTCACTACGTCAGATCCCTTGAATTTTGGTGATGGTTTACAAATGCGTATGCCCCCAATCACTTTTCCTTCAGACACAGGGAGTCTGCAGCTACAGCACGGACACACAGGGTATCACATGTCGAACAGAAGAGCTGTGATTGGCCACTGAGGAAGGGTAGCAGGGACAGGGGCGTCGTAGTGGGGAGAAAAGTGGGACTGACTACCCAGGGCCCGAATGGGGGGGAGGGCCCTCGAAAAGCCTGGAATGATGCGTGAGAGACATGGATGAAGAGAGGAAGGGGGCCCACAGAGACTGCTTTTGTATAGGGCCCAGAATTTTGTGCTACAGCCCTGGGCGGGGACACCGCCTCGACTGAACCCCTCTCAGCCTCTCACACTGACAGGAGCCGTAGCTTTGGGGCTGTGAAATGTAATTTCTTTGGGGTCTGACGGGGCAATGCCGGGGTGTCTTACGCCTGCTGTGTTTTTATCAATCGTGTTCTGTATCGGTGTAGTGAACTGTGCTCTGCCTTTTTAGTGTTTGTGTGGTCTATTTTATTTTTGATGTGGACATCACAGTTTCTCAGTTCCTTCGGGAAAAAAGCTACCCTATTCTTTTCTATCCCATCCAGCACAATGGTCTGGACGGGTTAGAATAGAACAGCTTCATACCTGCTGCTTCCCTCGCAGGATCCAGGACACAGGAACTGCACTAGGCCACGGTGCCTTAATGGAGTGCACACTCCGCCATCCCATGATGCCTTGCTCTGGCACTGAGGATAAATATGGTGCCATAGAAAGATAGCACAAAGAAAAGGAAGAGAGACCCTGCTCTTTCTGCTCCTGAGTCCAAAGAGAGACCCTGCTCTTTCTGCTCCTGAGCCCATAGAGAGAGCCTGCTCTTTCTGTTCCTGAGCCCATAGAGAGAGAGCCTGCTCTTTCTGCTCCTGAGTCCAAAGAGAGACCCTGCTCTTTCTGCTCCTGAGTCCAAAGAGAGACCCTGCTCTTTCTGCTCCTGAGTCCAAAGAGAGACCCTGCTCTTTCTGTTCCTGAGCCCATAGAGAGAGATCCTGCTCTTTCTGAGCCCATAGAGAGATCCTGTTCTTTCTGCTCCTGAGCCCATAGAGAGATCCTGCTCTTTCTGTTCTTTCTGCTCCTGAGCCCATAGAGAGATCCTGCTCTTTCTGTTCTTTCTGTTCCTGAGCCCATAGAGAGAGCCTGCTCTTTCTGTTCTTTCTGTTCCTGAGCCCATAGAGAGATCCTGCTCTTTCTGTTCTTTCTGTTCCTGGGCCCACAGAGAGATCCTGCTCTTTCTGTTCTTTCTGTTCCTGGGCCCACAGAGAGATCCTGCTCGTTCTGTTCTTTCTGTTCCTGAGCCCATAGAGAGACCCTGCTCGTTCTGTTCCTGAGCCCATAGAGAGAACCTGCTCTTTCTGTTCCTGAGCCCATAGAGAGAGCCTGCTTTTTCTGCTCCTGAGCCCATAGAGAGAGCCTGCTCTTTCTGTTCCTGAGCCCATAGAGAGATCCTGCTCTTTATGTTCCTGAGCCCATAGAGAGAGATCCTGCTCTTTCTGAGCCCATAGAGAGATCCTGTTCTTTCCTGCCCTGAGCCCATAGAGAGATCCTGCTCTTTCTGTTCTTTCTGCTCCTGAGCCCATAGAGAGAGCCTGCTCTTTCTGTTCTTTCTGTTCCTGAGCCCATAGAGAGAGCCTGCTCTTTCTGTTCTTTCTGTTCCTGAGCCCACAGAGAGATCCTGCTCTTTCTGTTCTTTCTGTTCCTGAGCCCATAGAGAGATCCTGCTCTTTCTGCTCCTGAGCCCATAGAGAGATCCTGCTCTTTCTGTTCTTTCTGCTCCTGAGCCCATAGAGAGAGCCTGCTCTTTCTGTTCTTTCTGTTCCTGAGCCCATAGAGAGAGCCTGCTCTTTCTGTTCTTTCTGTTCCTGAGCCCACAGAGAGATCCTGCTCTTTCTGTTCTTTCTGTTCCTGAGCCCATAGAGAGATCCTGCTCGTTCTGTTCCTGAGCCCATAGAAAGAGATCCTGCTCTTTCTGAGCCCATAGAGAGATCCTGTTCTTTCTGCTCCTGAACCCATAGACAGATCCTGCTCTTTCTGTTCTTTCTGTTCCTGAGCCCATAGAGAGATCCTGCTCTTTCTGTTCTTTCTGTTCCTGGGCCCATGGAGAGATCCTGCTCTTTCTGAGCCCATAGAGAGACCCTGCTTTTTCTGCTCTTCAACCCATTGAGAGTCCCTGCTCTTTCTACTCCTGAGCCCATAGAGACAGAACCTGCTCTTTCCACTCCCTGCTCCCAGAGGGAGACGCCTGTGCAAGGGAGAGACCTAACAAAGCCTGGACACCTCTGAGCGAGAGAGAGGCACAGAGAGAGGCCCCGACCACTCGACCGCGGACTGAGCTCAGGGAGAGGCCCCGACCGCTCTGCAGAGAGAGGCCCTGACCGCTCAGTGACCTGCTCCTGCTCCAAACCACTGTCACTGTCGGGGGCCACTTCCGCTCTCTGACATGACCTGCAGCTGCAGCCTCTCACAGAGGCAGTATAAACTCACACACACACACACAGACAAATACAGGCACACACTCACACACACACAGGCGCACACACCCCCCCACCCCCCCACATGCACACAAACAAAAATACAGGCATATTTGCATGCATACAAACATTTCAGCTTCCACAGACACAAATAGAGCAGAAATGTTATTGCTCACTTTTTCCGGCCCTGGTTCCGGAAGTAAATCTCCCATTCATTTTCAACTTCTGAGTGGTTCTCAGCTATTGTGGTAATGGCGACATGGCTGATTGGTGGAACTCGCTTCAGGATGGTGGGTAGCGTAGTACTTTAACAGAAACCGTGATTAAAACACGATTTCTTAATAACGAAGTTGAAATCGGTCTGATTTCTGGCTTCTAAAGGAGCATATGACATCCTTTCACAATCTCGTAGCTCATGGTCAGTCTGCTTTTTATGGTTAATTTGTAATGTCTAATGAATCTGTTTCTCTACGGCGAATATGAATGGCATATTTAGGGCTTTGGTTAGCCAATGTGCTGCTGTTCATAAAACTGTTCCACTCAGACTGCGATGCTTGCTTTTCTACAGTCACTGACATGCAGAACATTCAGGTGCCATTACTGCATGTACAGCCGCTGGGTATATTAGTCTGTATGTTCCGAAGGCTGAAGGCGGTGTGGAAACTCTGACAGCGTACGCTCGGGGCAGAGTGATGCGGCGAATAAAAAGGACACATGGCAGGGCAGGGGCTTTCTGGGACCTGATCCCCAGATTCCAGCAGGATGCCTGCGTGAGGCGGTCTCCGTTTGGAGAGGGGGGGGTGGGGGGCGGCGTTTGCGCCCCCTGACCTGGAACGGGAGCGCGAAGGCCCATGATCTGCGCCCGTCGCCACGACGACCAGCGCGAGGCAGACCTAGCGCACCCGGGGGTGTGGGCGCACGGCAACGTCAATCCATCGCTGACGCTGCCAGGGAGAATGGGGGGGGGGCCGGGGGGGGGGGGGGAGGGGGGGTCGCATTTCTGCCCCGTGGAGGGCAGAATCACCGGCAGAGGGACCCCACAAACAGGAAACCGCCGCACAGTGCACGGCACTGAGCACACGCAGGCGCGCGCGTGACAAAACTACAGCGCGGCGTTAAGCCTGGAGCTGAACATCACTGGGGTCCCTGCCTGCCAGACCTGCCAAGCTGCGCCAGTGTCAAGGCTTCGTGGCTATGCTTGCTATGACCAGAGAGGCATCTCTGCTGCGCGCAGTATCATCCCCAGCATGCCGTACGGTATGATTACACAACCCTCCATAAGGACGTCTGTTAGAGGAAAAGGATATGTGTCATACTGAGTCTGTGTCATTTCTAACATACGAGTATTCGTGAGATGTGAAAACCTGTGAGAATCTCACTGCAAGAGCGGCCAACTGATTCAGGACACACTGTTATGTATAAAAGCGCGGAGACTTTTCATTTTGCGAGTCTGCATTGCCGTCGTCATAAATCCAGCATTATGATCACAGAATGAGTCATGCCCCTGCAGTGAGTCTTTGGCACCCAAACTAACAGATACTGTTATAAGATCCATAACAGACACTGCAATTAGATCCATAACAGATACTGCAATTAGATCCATAACAGATACTGCGATAATATTCATAACAGATACTGCAATAATATTCATAACAGATACTGCGATAAGATCCATAACAGATACTGCGATAAGATCCATAACAGATACTGTGATAAAATTCATAACAGATACTGCGATAATATTCATAACAGATACTGCGATAAGATCCATAACAGATACTGCAATAATATTCATAACAGATACTGCGATAAGATCCATAACAGATACTGCGATAAGATCCATAACAGATACTGCAATAATATTCATAACAGATACTGCGATAATATTCATAACAGATACTGTGATAAGATCCATAACAGATACTGCGATAAGATTCATAACAGAAACTGCAATAAAATTCATAATAAATACCACAATATGATTCATAAAGATACCGCGATAAGACTAACAGACACTGTGATAACATTCATAAAAAGATTCATAACAAATTCTGCAATATGATTCATAGCAGACATGGCGATGAGACTGAATAGGAGATAACAGATAAAGGGATGAGATTTCCTGCGTAAGGCATGGGGGGGGGGGGGGGGGGGGGGCGCTCGGTGTGTTTCCTGTGTAAGGGACGGACGGACGGGGAGGGAGCTTGGTGTGTTTCCTGTGGGGGGGGGGGGACGGTGTGAGCATGCGGATCTCACATAAACAGCCTTCAGGGTCACTGCCCCGGTCAGAAAGCGGAGCCCCATGGACACAGCTGGCAGGTCATGTCAGCCCCCCCCCCCCCCCCCCCGGGGATTCGACAGCGCTCTCCTTACAGAGGACCCAGAACTCCCTGTGGGACGGCTTTCCGAACAGGGGGCTTGAGAAAGAGGACGAGCTGATGCTGGAAAACTCTGCCTCCAGCGAGGGCTTTTTACACTGTGCCCTGGCTCCGCCTCCCACTAGGGCTTTTTACACTGTGCCCTGACTCCGCCTCCAGCGAGGGCTTTTTACACTGTGCCCTGGCTCCGCCTCCAACGAGGGCTTTTTACACTGTGCCCTGGCTCCGCCTCCAACGAGGGCTTTTTACACTGTGCCCTGACTCCGCCTCCAGCGAGGGCTTTTTACACTGTGCCCTGACTCCGCCTCCAGCGAGGGCTTTTTACACTGTGCCCTGGCTCCGCCTCCAACGAGGGCTTTTTACACTGTGCCCTGGCTCTGCAGGAAGGCCTCATTCAGGTGCTGCTCATCGAGAGCAAGCACGGCCGAACACATCAGCGCCAGCAGGTCGCAGACCGACCTGAAGACCTGCAGGAGAGACCCTGACTATCAGCCAATCACACCCGCATGGAACTGCAACATCTGGAAAATATATCGCCATACCTCAAATAGGCAAATACACACATTACTGCTGCTTTCAGACATTGCATTGTACAGTGTTACACTGTTGTGAAATACTGTATATTTATCATCCCGAAAGTGCACATATTTATTGTATATTACTGTATATTTTGTTTCCAGAGAGAGCAGGCTTCTGGAGTGACCTGGGAATCTGATTTTCAGGAGCTGCTCAGGTGAGTGTTATTCCTGTTAAGACTCTCTGTTTCACAATGAAAGCACAGACAGCAGGTAGAGGTGACAGACGGAAGGGACTCAAAATGTCGCCAACACAGGATCCTAAAATGGCAATTTAGCGAATCAGCCACCATAACAGGTCTTAATACGGTGAGGGGATAAGAGTGTGATTTCAGAGTGAGGAGGGGAGAGTAGGGGAGGTTCACAGTGAGGCCCACGGCGCTCAGGGTTATGAAGGCAGTGTCTGTCACACATAACACCAAAAAAAGCCATCGGTACGCCGCAGGGCAGTATCGCTGTCTCCAGATTCTGTGAATCCAGCTACGCCAGCATTCGCAGCATGACTTTTTGACCATGAATCCATTAATCTTACAGAGACGCGCATGCAAAGAGTCTATTTTCGCAAGCTCGCCACCGGAGTGGACGCCCAGTGTAGAATGGCCATTGGTCTAACCATCCTGTTCAGATGTGAAAACATTTCTGTTCCCTGTGGCGAACCATGCAAATGACACAGGGAGGACTGAGACCTTAGACTTAAAGGGATAAGTATCCACTGTTTAAGACTGCTGAATGCTGACCGATCAGGCACTGAATTTTTCCCAGCAGCCTTACAGGGAGGGGTATGATTGGCTATGGAATTACTCAGGTTTTGGTGGGCAGGGCTGCTTCATAGTGATCACACTGATCTACCTCCGACAGAAAAACAGGGCCTGGTGGCACACATCTTGGAGAAGAAAGTCATGTAATTGAAACTCTTCTGAATTCACATTTTAAGCAGCTGGAATATGCTCTTATCCAGAGCAACTGACTCAGCTTACGCTCCTTGCTCATGCAATCCATTTATGCAGCTCGATATTTACTGAAGACATGCAGGTTAAGTAGCTTTCTCAAGGATAGGGCTGGACAAAAAATGAATACAGTATTTTGAAGCGTTTTGGGGACATATGATACCTACTGTGTTCATGGCTAGGAATAACTGTTACATAATGAGGATTGTACCTTATCGGACCTGTGTTTTGTAGTTGTTCCAATGACCTTGGGTATGCACCAACTGCAGGTTGCATAAAAGTGTCTGCCAGATAAATGTAATATAATATCTCAATATTAATGCATTCCCTGAAATAGAGTGATTTTCAATCAGAAACATATACCTACTTTAAACAGCCTACATTTAGCCTCATATCAGATGTGCAGAACTTGTGCTCTTCCTCTTTTAAAGGCTGAGTCAATAAAACACTAAAAGTCCTCAGACAAAAACAAACAAAAAACTGTGTGCAAAACAAGTCACACTAAATACTAAACACGAAACTAATGCATAACTATCAAATTAAAATAGACTGGTTCACAGTGGCACAATGCCATAGCATAAAAAGGTAAACACAAATTCTCCCCTGTACACAATATTTTTTTCAATAGATCCTAAATATTGACTGGTGGTCTGTGGGATAGTGCACACTGAATGGAAAAACAAAACAAAGTGCAAATTAACAACTAAATAAAGGCTTTTTCTAGCACAAAGTAATTTTTTAAGTATTCCCCTTAGTGCTGGAGAGCATGGGCCCTGACTCTTGTGTAAGGTAAACCTGTCCTCTGGCTGCTCAGATGCTCTTGCAGGTGTTTCGCCAGGAACACAAGTCTGTGCAGTTTCTGGAGTGAGTGATGCGCAGTGGCATGACACAGTGCTGCCCCTGGAACTAAAAAACCTCAGAGACAGAACGACAGGGCTCGCTCAAAAACCAGTCAACCTTAACGCCGCTTTTCCGCAATGGCAACAGCTATCGCGAAATGGATACACAAACATAAAAACGGTATAAAAAGCTATGGAACGGAGGTGAGTGGGCAGGCTTGAGGATGGAGGAGACTGATTGTAAACATAGGATCACAGCAGAACTAAATATCCTGCATACTATGCCTTTAATCTGCAGCAAACAAGGTACCCTCAAGAAGAATAGTTCTTGTCATTAAAGATATTTAGAAAAAAATACTTCAAACTATTTTTAAAATGCTAGCAACATATACAATGTTGACAATAATACAAATTAACATGACTTCAAAAATGTATCTAATCGTGATTTTAATGAAGATTTCATTAACAATAATGTGCACGGACTGTAAATCCTGTTTCCATAGACAGTTTCTCGGCAGCCCAGAATGCTGTTGGTGTTAACTGTAAGTGCTGCTTCACAGACAGACACACACACACAAAACACATATATACACACAAACACACACACACACATACGCACACACGTATACACACAAAATACATATACACACACAAACACACACACACCTATGCACACACACAGACACACACACACACAAACACATGTACGCACACACACAGACACGCAGACACACACACACGCACTCACACACACACACACACACAAATGCACACACATACACGCAACACACACACACACACACACACACATACATACACACAACACACACGCGCGCATAGCTGGAACACAACAGTGGCAACAATCTTCCATTACCACATGCAAAGGCAAAGCAGTTGCTTTTATAAGCATAACACATGGTGAACGGAGATATATATATATGCCAGTTCAATCCGTATGCAAAACATATGTAAAAATTCAGCTGATTTGAATTTGAGCTCTACCATGCCTGACATGTTGATAAACACAAACCCCTCACCCTCTCCACATGAATTTACTCTATGAATGTATGAATCACTACAGCAGTGAAAGTGCTCATGTCTGTACTGCCCCCCACCCCCTCTGCAATGCCAGTGCCGGGATTTTGATTGAATCTCAGCATGTGAAAAACCACGTCCTTTTTCAGGACGTTTCACACATCAGTACCACCAAACCAGGGGGAGGGTGGGGTGAGTGAACAAAAAAGCCATTCACTCCAATAGTGGGAAACAGACCATCAGAGCAGGCTTCCTTTCCAGCCATTGGTCAGTGGTGTGGAGTTATGTCACTGATGATGTCCAATGAGAAGGAAACATGAAGCCGGTCCTGGAAGCCAGAACCCAAACTGCAATAACAGACATCAGAAAATGTCTTCCCAAAGGCCTGAAACCATTCAGTGAGAGCTGGAGCCCCTCTTCAGCAGTGTGACCAACAGAGACCTGAGGAACAGAATCCCCTGAGCCAGACCAACAGAGACCTGAGGAACAGAATCCCCTGAGCCCAGACCAACAGGGACCTGAGGGACAGAATCCACGGAGCCCAGACCAACAGGGACCTGAGGAACAGAATCCCCTGAGCCCAGACCAACAGGGACCTGAGGGACAGAATCCACTGAGCCCAGACCAACAGGGACCTGAGGGACAGAATCCACGGAGCCCAGACCAACAGGGACCTGAGGAACAGAATCCCCTGAGCCCAGACCAACAGGGACCTGAGGGACAGAATCCACTGAGCCCAGACCAACAGGGACCTGAGGGACAGAATCCACTAAGCCCAGACCAATACAAACCTGAGGAACAGAATTCACTGAGCTCAGACCAACAGGGACCTGAGGAACAGAGCAGGAAGAACAGAATCCACTGAGCCCAGACCAACAGAGACCTGAGGAACAGGGCAGGAGGAACAGAATCCCCTGAGCCCAGACCAACAGGGACCTGAGGGACAGAATCCACTGAGCCCAGACCAACAGGGACCTGAGGGACAGAATCCACTGAGCCCAGACCAATACAGACCTGAGGAACAGAATCCACTGAGCTCAGACCAACAGGGACCTGAGGAACAGAGCAGGAAGAACAGAATCCACTGAGCCCAGACCAACAGAGACCTGAGGAACAGGGCAGGAGGAACAGAATCCCCTGAGCTCAGACCAACAGAGACTTGAGGAACAGAATCCACTGGGCCCAGACCAACAGAGACCTGAGGAACAGAATCCACTGAGCCCAGACCAATAGGGCCCTGAGGAACAGAGCAGGAGGAACAGAATCCCCTGAGCCCAGACCAACAGAGACCTGAGGAACAGAATCCCCTGAGCCCAGATCAACAGGTACCTGAGGAACAGAATCCCCTGAGCCCAGACCAACAGGGACCTGAGAAACAGAGCAGGAGGAACAGAATCCACTAAGCCCAGACCAACAGAGACCTGAGGAACAGAATAGACCTGAGGAACAGAATCCCCTGAGCCCAGACCAACAGAGACCTGAGGAACAGAGCAGGAGGAACAGAGCCACAGAACGCCTCGCTTGGTCTGGAGCTCCCCTCTCTCCCTCTCTCTGTGCCTCTCTGTGACTTGAAAGAAATGAGGAAATATTGGGTAGCATTGCTTTGAAATACATCTTATGTAATTTCGGTGAGGCAAGATATCCTATATTGTTTGTAGTACTGTAACTTGGCGTCATTTTGATATCAATACTTTTGAGTAACTTGGCATTTTTGTACGTTGAAAATGTGTTTTTTATGAGATATAATTTCTTTTTGCAAAGCGTTTTATTATGAGAGTGAGAAATGCGAAGTGACCCTGTAAGAAACGGTTGTGGATTATGGCTATCCTTGTGTGAATTTGTACAGTATGCTGAGCGTGTACTGTTTAGCAGTTTCGGTTTGCTATATATGTAAAACAGTGGCTGTGACAAAGGGTGCGGTGGCGTAAGCATAAACGCAACAGAAACGCAGGTGAAATATGGCCAGTGTATGTATGTACTCACGGATTTGACGGCCATCCAACGAGCCTTGATTGAGAAAAGAATCAGCAAGCCCGTAGAATTAGAGCTGCCTAGGTTGCAACTTGTGTACCCTGCTGTCCTGCTCCGTTGTCTGTTATTTCGTGGAGATGCACTTTTAGTGTTTGTAAGGTTTATAAGGCATTTTGATAGGCTTATCTGCAGGTGGGAATCCTGTTCGCTGTTTTGCTGAGCTAGAACCGGAAAACTTGATAGTGGAGAATAGGAGCAGATGCATATGTCCCAGCAGGTTTTGCATATGAGAAAATAACAACAGTGTGAGAGAAATTAGGACGAAATGATGAAATTGCGTAGTTGAAACAATATGTTTTTAACAGAATGGGTATGTAGGTGAAGGTTGAGATGATCACAGACTATAGTGCGGAGTAAATAAAGTGACCATGAGCGAGCTTAGTTTCCTTATCGAACGGTATATATAACAATCTGTATAAAGCATAAGTCCTTAAAGTGGAGGGTTAAGTAACGTGTGAAATTTATTGCACTGATGTGCTTTTCTCATGTTCAGTAGTAGTAGTTATAATTATGAGTGAGTCATGATTTTAAATGGAATGTATATGTATGGGGCATGCCCCCACCAAGGCGTAACTTGGCGGGATGGCATACCTGCCATCCCAATTGAATAATAAACAATAATTCTAATACTGTAACTAAAAGATACAAAAATACATTATATAATTAAAAACATACATGTGTATATTAGTTAGGGGTCACTGTTCCTCCATCTGTGGCAGGAGTCTACATACTGTACTGCCAAATTTGTACAACACCTTTCCTCTCCAAGGAGGATTTGTAATAATTGGGTCTCAGGTAGGGTTGGAAAATTTGGGTGTATTGTTTTAATTTTTTTAATAAAAGTTTTTCTCTAATTTCTTTATAAATATATTATATCACACTGGCTGAGGAAGTGCAGCTCTGTCTCTGTTTCTTGTTGGTTGCAGTGGGAGCACAGCCTCTCTCCTCAGGGCAGCCAAGTCTGCCGATGGGGCTGGCCTCTGTGGCCAGCTGTGCTCGCTGAGTCTGAGTCTGAGTTTATCATTTTTCACTGAGGTCAGGTAATCTGCCACAGTGTATTCAGTGTATTCACGCTTTAGGCCCAGATAGCATTGTAATTTGTTTAGATTTTTTGTCTGAGTTTCCCAATAGGCCTCAGAAGTCTGATGTACCGCAGAGCAAAAACATTGCCCATATATGGAATTCCGGTTCAAAGGGAAATTTCTCTATGGAAAAAATGAATGGATTTTCACATAACCGTCCCTGTCACAGTCTGTGACTTACGCTGCCGTGTAAAACTTGGACGTTTTTATCCGGACACATTTCTCTCTTAAGTGGCACCAGATCCGCTGAATTCCGATGTCGTTTTTCAACCGAAACAATTATTTTGCTAACAAAAAGCTAACACTGTTCCGCGTGTTATTTACGTCACAGCTCTTGCGGTTCCCTGGCAACGCTTGTGAAGTGCAAGTATCCTAGTTATATTAAGATGTTTACAACGATAATACAACTAAAAAATAGATAAATGTATAATTTATTAAAAATAACGGGAAACAACGGGAAGAAAACGGTCTTCGCGCATGTATCAAAACAGCTCTGTGTGTGATGTTGTAATTGTGCGACGGGTCACCTTGGGTGGCTAACCACTTAGCCGTTAGGAACTGGCTTTTTAAAATGACACAGATTTTTTTTTTTTGATAAAAAATGGGTAAAAAGCATTATTTTTTCATATACAAAAAACGTCCAAATATAATTTATTTTAAACAAATTCGGAAATCGCCATTCATTTGTCCCGTAGGGGCGTCCATTTTTTGAACCGGAAGTCTCGAAAATGCTAACGAACCCGAAGGGAATGACGACACGACTTCTGAGCCCTATGGGTAATGTAATTTAGCTTTTATTTTTTAAATAATTCAGTTAATTCTAATAGGTTCAGTTGGTTTGTAGCTGTCCTGAGGCCAGGTTGTGTCAGTGGGCCTGCGTCCTACCCCAGTTATCCTACAGGGGAAGAGTTCTGGTCACAAACAACCTGATTGCCTCCATGTTACGGCACCACTTTACTGTTTTAGAACCACCTGATATGCTGGTCCGAGAGGTGCAAAAGAAGCTGGTGATTTTTTTCTGGTCGGGGCATCACTGGACCGGGGCTCCAGTACTGTTTTTACCAACTTCTGAAGGGGGTCAAGGACTGATCGATGTGCAGAGCCCTATTTCAGCCTTCCGCTTGCAGACAATGCAGCGTCTACTGTATAGAGATGAGTTGGTCTGGATGGAGACAGCTTGCTTGCTGCTACGGAGAATTGGAAAAAGGAAATACGACAAACACCTCTTTCTGCTGAAACTAGAGGGGATGGACCTGTCAGGAAGCACCCCCTTTTACAGGTCAGTCCTGAGAGCATGGACCTCAGTCCTATAGACCCAGAGGGAGCCGTCTCAGTTCTATGGTCATGTAGGTGAAGAACCAATGTTCTACAACCCCTGTATCCAGTCCAGGATTTTGGGCTCTCTGAGTGTGCAGAGGACTCTTGTCAGGGCTGGAATTACGAAACTGCCTGACTTAACGTCAACTGGCTCTTGGAAATTGGCGGTGGTTTTAAGCAAAGAAACATGGCAGAAATCGTTCGTCTGTTACAGAGGTTCTTGGATGATGTGGTAACTTCACTCACTGGTCCCTCTATAGAATCACTGAGAAGGGAGGCAGCTTCAGGTCAACACAGGGGGCAACAACGGTTTCCACACTTGACCATCTCTGCTGCAGGCGAGGAACATCAAGAAGAAGAGGGGTCACTCCTCTCTTGCAAAAGCTGGGAACACTTTCAGATATTTCCAAAAATCCTTTTAGGCCATCAGTGTAAAGATTGATCCATAGACCGATGTTGGCTGGACTAAAAGACTCAAGGTGGACAGGGGTGTTTGCGTCAGGCTCGTCCCCGAGGGGTTGCTGGAGGTCCCTATACAAGCCTCCCATACAGAAACGCACTGCGGATCTCCAGTGGAGGATTGTTCATGGGGCCGTGGCTACGAACAGACATCTGACTCACTTTGATCCAACAATAGACAGAGGATGTAACTTTTGTCACAGTGAGGAAACATTGGAACATGTCTTTTCGAGGTGTACTAGGCCTGCTGAACTTTTCAGCACATTTAAACAGTGGTTTCAAGGACTAGGAGATGGTTGGACCGAGGCTGGGTTCATTTTTGGTTTGAAATACACAGCTTCAAAACAAAAGCAAATTGTGTTATTGAACTTCTTGATAGGCCAGGCAAAGCTCGCAATTTGGCTTACAAGAAGGAACAAAACAAAAGGGGTGGGACCTATTGAGGTTGAGCCCATGGTGAAAGGCTTAGTGGCAGCTTGACTAAGAATTGAGTTTGATTACTATAAAATGGTTTCCAATGTAGGACGATTTATTGATACTTGGGGGTTAGCAGTGGTTTTAGTGGAACAGGAGGTTTTGGTTTTGTCTTTTTGATTTTTTTTCCTCTTTACCTCATGTAGCATTTTATTTATTGAATAATGTGCTAATACTTTACTAATTATCAAATTTAATTGAATAATGTGCTAATAAAGGTGAATTTAAAAAGTCTCTCTCTCTCGCAGTGCCAGCCTGTACATACACACATACTACCTCTGGATGAGCTGTGCTTTTGTACCACATTGACAGTAAGATTGTACCATTTCAAGTACATGATTCACCACACAGCTGATGCATTGCTGCTGGTAATGTTAATGTTATTATTAGCTAATGTTATTCTTCTTCTTCATTAATGAATCACATCACACTCCTGAGAGAGAAGACACCTTATGGAATAGATCTCTAACAGCATTATCACACTCTGAGAGAGAAGACTCTTTATGGTATAGATCTCCAACAGTATTATCACACTCTGAGAGAGAAGACTCTTTATGGTATAGATCTCTAACAGCATTATCACACTCCTGAGAGAGAAGACTCCTTATGGAATAGATCTCTAACAGAATTATCACACTCTGAGAGAGAAGACTCTTTATGGTATAGATCTCTAACAGTATTATCACACTCTGAGAGAGAAGACTCTTTATGGTATAGATCTCTAACAGTATTATCACACTCTGAGAGAGAAGACACCTTATGGAATAGATCTCTAACAGCATTATCACACTCCTGAGAGAGAAGACTCCTTATGGAATAGATCTCTAACAGCATTATCACACTCTGAGAGAGAAGACACCTTATGGTATAGATCTCTAACAGCATTATCACACTCCTGAGAGAGAAGACTCCTTATGGAATAGATCTCTAACAGCATTATCACACTCTGAGAGAGAAGACTCCTTATGGTATAGATCTCTAACAGCATTATCACACTCCTGAGAGAGAAGACTCCTTATGGAATAGATCTCTAACAGCATTATCACACTCTGAGAGAGAAGACTCCTTATGGAAATAGATCTCTAACAGATCTCTATTATCACACTCTGAGAGAGAAGACTCCTTATGGAATAGATCTCTAACAGCATTATCACACTCTGAGAGAGAAGACTCCTTATGGAATAGATCTCTAACAGTATTATCACACTCCTGAGAGAGAAGACTCCTTATGGAATAGATCTCTAACAGTATTATCACACTCTGAGAGAGAAGACACCTTATGGAATAGATCTCTAACAGTATTATCACACTCTGAGAGAGAAGACTCCTTATGGAATAGATCTCTAACAGCATTATCACACTCTGAGAGAGAAGACTCCTTATGGAATAGATCTCTAACAGTATTGCTCTGGTAGTCATCCTGCCTCTGATGGTCAATAAATTAGCCTCATGTGACGGATCAGCATATTTCCATGAATAAATCACCCATGAGGTGAAGTGATTTCATTTCTAATTGCTTTTATTGACTTTACTGTTGAGACTCAACCCCCTGCCACCAAACCAACCTACAAAGCACAATTACTACGTAAAGCAAGTTGGGTTCTGGGATATTTCGTATTGTGATAACAATAATAATAATAATTATTATTATTATATATGAAATAAATATAAATAATAGATTTAAATCACATCTGAATTGCCAATATATATACTGTTTGTGAAATCTCATTTGATAACATTGCGCGCACACACACACACACACACACACACACACAGACACACACGCACACACACACGCACGCACGTGCGCACAACTGAAATGACTGCCAATTTCACTTGCAGTGCCTACTCAATTTTCAGAGTGCATTAGCTTGCTTGTGACTAATGACATCGCCCTGCTGTCAGCTAGCCTAAAATCAAGTGGAATGCAATGTCGGACTGTCCTGGAACTCCATCTTGGATCAGCCTGTTCTGTACAGCTGTATGGGTCAGCTGATGAGGCCATTTTACTCAGCAATGCAGCACCAAAGCCCTGCCACTCGCAGGTATAGTTCCACACAGGCCAGGCACACCATTCCCTGTAGATGAAATGGCAGCCTTATATAGACCCTGGGACAGGAATGTGATGATGAACAGACCGTGGAAATGGAGGAGAGCTCAGGTAATTGCATAGCAGCATTCTGCAATTCTACGATCCAGGACTGTGGAGAACCACAGCAAGTTGGGTTCTGATCTGGTCAGGCTTGTTGTCACTAACACCACTGCAAGTAAAACAGGTCTGCTATTGACGACTTCAATAATTCAATCATTTTTCAGAATAACCAAATCATCTATAAAATTCATTACATTCAGTGTGTTGACTGAAGCTGAAATAACACTGAAAAATGTATTTTTTCAGCACACCATGACACCATGAAGAATACTCTGACAACCATTCCAGTCCCACAAACTATTTCATAGATTGGCTTTCATTATGAAGTAAATTCTATTACACATCCACTATGTTCTATTTTAAATTATATCAGTCTAAATTCTATTGTACCTCCCTCACCTTTAAAACAAGCATTCAAAAAATTAATAATTATGTTCAGAGAAGGGAACTAATTTATCTGCAACAGCTACACAAATCATTTCAACAGAGCCACCAGCAGTGCTCCCTTTACTGATGGATGCTTTGGGTAAAGGATTAGGGTCTTACATTATTATAGTGACCAATCACCATGTCAAAATACAAATGGATAATTTTTTTTTTGTAATTGATTTAACGGAGTATTCAGATTAATTTCTGTAGCCCTGCAATAATGCCCCAAGGTCACGTCCAAGCCTCTGTGCCTCTCCACTCCACTCCAGCCAATGGGAAACACCCGTAACGGTTCATAACGGGGGAAAATCTGAAACCAGTTCATAACTGGAAACACCTGAAACCGGTTTATAATGGGAAATACCTGAATCTGGTTCATAACTGGAAACACCTGAAACCGGTTTATAATGGGAAATACTTGAATCCGGTCATAACTGGAAACACCTGAAACTGGTTTATAATGGGAAATACCTGAATCCGGTTCATAACTGGAAACACCTGAAACCGGTTTATAATGGGAAACACCTGAACCCGGTTCATAACGGGAAATACCTGAATCCGGTTCATAACTGGAAACACCTGAAACCGGTTCATAATGGGAAACACCTGAAACCGGTTTATAATGGGAAATACCTGAATCCGGTTCATAACTGGAAACACCTGAAACCGGTTTATAATGGGAAACACCTGAACCCGGTTCATAACTGGAAACACCTGAAACCGGTTCATAATGGGAAATACCTGAAACCGGTTTATAATGGGAAATACCTGAATCCGGTTCATAACTGGAAACACCTGAAACCGGTTTATAATGGGAAATACCTGAATCCGGTTTATAATGGGAAAGAGGTGAAAGACCTCTCTGTGTTTTATTGCATGTGCATGCATCTTTATAGTGTGTTCCTCCAAAAGTACAGAAAAAAGACAACAGAAAGGACTGGGATGGTGGCTATGCCACATGCCCATACGGCATCGAGAGTTTGGTACTTTCCAGGGTTCTCTGCAGAAATAACCACAGTGAACACAGCCCTTAAAAACATTCACATTGGTGGAACTTTCTGATCTCATGTAAACAGACAGAATTCACAAACAACTTCACACGTCCACACAATAATTTTGATCCAGTTTAACGCTAGCTAGTTTGCTAACAAGTCCACCAAGCAAGTGTATAACAGCACAGACGGCACCAAAATTAAGCATCAAAATCTGTGTTGCATTTCGATCCAGTAGGTAACGTCACTAGTTGTAGCAGAAACGATGTCTGCTACCTGGTTTTAGCACCCAACCCTATTCTTGACTCACACAGCTACATGACTGCAAGGTAGGCCCTAAAACCTCAGACTACTACTGCAGGCTTCGCCCAGCCTGGGATTTGTTCTGTGTGGCTGCAGCAACAGTGTTATGCACGCAGTGATCTAAATGATCAAAAAAGCTCACAGGCAAGATCAATGAAGGTCAATCTCACCATTCATGACCATTTAAGTAAGTGTTTATAACTTTATTTCCTTATGCAATATTGATATTCAAGTTATATCACATATTAAATACATATGTTTAGGAAAGGTCACAAAGGGAAAGCCATAAGCTATGAATTTTATGGTTTTTTTTTAATGCCTTTTCCACCAAGGCATTTAGAGGGCCGGTTCGGAGCCAGTGCCTAATCTGGAACCAGTTCTTTGCGTTTCGACCGCAAAAGAACCAGCTCTCAGCCAGAAAAACTGGTTCCAGAGTGGCACCAACACTTGGCTGGTCTAGAACCAAGAACCACTTACGTCAGGGGCTGGGGGCGGGATTATCGTGACCAACCAAGACAAACTAAAACTTTGTGACCGCCAGGTAGAGTGAGAGCACCTATTATCGACCACCTTCGTTCGGCAGACAGGAAAACGTAAACTGATTTGCAACTATATATGAAATAGGCAAAATATCGGCAACAAACTGGACCTAGTTATGTAGGAAAAAATGTCCTTGTTATACTCCAATGGTTATTTTTTCAGTACTTTCGCAATTTTTTTCTGTGCCGGCAAATAAGTCAGAGGTGGTCCAGCGCTAGCTTTTGGTTGGTATACACGACGTGTATCGACCATCCCATAGAAACGAATGGAATTTACATTTGCTGGCATACTGTATAAGTGTCCTGTCTTGTGTATTTGAGGTTAATATGAGAAAGGGTGGTCGCTATCAGCATGTCTAGGAATCCGTACATATTCACTGTTGTAACCCAAGTCGCAGGACGCAAAATAGCCGTTAGGAAAGCAGTTTGAAATTATGCAGCAACGTATGCGCCACTGGATTTAATGGGTCGCGATGAGATAATTCCGAGCGTGTTGCTTGTCTTAAAGTTGATATAGTAAATAAGGCTGTAATAATATAACTAAATGTATATGTATGAAGTTAGTTTTTTACATTTAGACTGTTTATTTTCTGTATTTTTACAGGACATACATTTTAATAGGTAACGATGTTGCTGGGAAAGCAGAGACGTATACAGAGGTATACAGTGACGTAATGACGTGGCTCTCTAGCCCGTGGAAAACCAAACCGGTTCTAAGAAGGTTCGCAAGTTAAACCAACTGCGAACTGGCATTAGCACCAGCCAAGAACCAGAACTAGGTTCGCATTGGTGGAAAGGGGGTATCTCATAGCCCACATTTATAAGTATCACTATTATCAGTTACTGATAACAAATTACAAAAAGAAATGATATCTGAAGAAAAACATGTTTTCAACAAACAAAAATGCTTACTCAAAAAAATGTTGCTCACACATACTTTCATTCAAGTCAATATTAATGTTATCTCACAAATTAAACAAGCTGTATCCCAAAGCAATGCTACCCAATGTTTCCTAAATTATTTCAAACCTGTGTTTTTTCATCTTACCATCTGAGGAGTATGTGGTAATTCAGACTTTATGTACCACATCAAAGTGTCAATGGCAATGATTTATAATGGAAATAATAAGCAATTCAGCTGTGTTACACACTGACAATTTTTGTGACTGCACTATATGTTTGAACAATTGTCTGCATCCAGAGCCCACATTCTGCAAGTCTGAATTAATGACTTGTAGACAGAGTTTTATACTTGTGAGTAACTATGAAGTTATTTTTTAGCAAAAGCCACAAATATGTAAATGGTTTCCCTACTCTGTAAGTTGGGTTTCAGTAATATCTAAACAGTTTCACAACTATCCAAATGGAGTTTCACAAATATTTAAATGATTTCACAAATATGTAGAATGCCTTCACAAATTTCTCAACAGTTTCACAGATATCTAAATGGTTTCACAAATATGTAAACTGCGAGTCATAGTCGTGCTAATGGGCTAATGCTACTGCTCTGGTGAGGACGTTCATCCAAGCAATCAGAAGAGCCTGTTCTTGTCGTTATGTTACAGTATTTTACGTTATGTTACCACTGAACGGCAATAAAACCTCATCCTGAATACACTCTGTGATTGGTTGGAAGAACGTCCCCACCAAAGCGTTAGCATTAGCCCATTAGCATGACTGCGACTTGTATTTTACATATTTGTGAATCCATTTTACATATTTGTGAAATCATTTACATATTTGTGAAACGCCATTTACATATTTGTGAAATTGTTTCGATATTTGTGAGACATCATTTACAGATTTGTGAAAATGTTTACATATTTGTGAAACCGTTTAGATATTTGTGAAACGCCGTTTACATATTTGAGACTTTTGCTTCAAAAACACCTCCATAGTAACTTCGCATTTTTGTGTGAAATATGTTTTTCTTCAGATGAATAATGCTGAACCATGGAGACCCAGAGAGCAGGAAGGCTGCATTTTCAGTGTAAGGCCCCTCCACACAGCCTCTTATTGGGCTGGGCAGGGGGAGAGGGAGGGGGCAGAACATGTCAAAACAGCATTCAGAGTTATTTGAGGTAACTGTACAAAGTGCACATTCATTAAATGTAACACGCCCCAACTCCCCCCCCCCCCCCCCCCCCCCACCCCACACCACCCCACCCCAGTCACAAATCCATTTCCATTGCACTTTACATAGTTCAGCATTTCCCCTTCTCCCCTGTCCAGGGTGATGGAGAACCATTTTCAGGTTTAATTTGCTTCTGTGCTGATGAGGACAATAACACGATATTTCTGACAAACTGTAAAGTGTGTATCTTGGGAGTATCTGTGATCTGTGTATGTGTTTGTGTGTGTTTGCATGTGCGTGTGTGTGTGTGCATGTGTGCATTTTTGAAAATTAAAAGTGTGCAACAAAGTATACGTTTGGCTAAAGGTTTGAAACAGAAAGCATTATGTTTCAGTTGGATGAGAGGATGTCACTCAACATCACCATCCATCATATGGATACCAATGAACACTTCATTTTCTCCCTGTGTCCATGTGCGTTTCCCCTAGGTACTAAGGTTTTCTTCTACAGTTGAAACACATGCAGTCTAAATTGTCCATAGGTATGAGCGTGTGAGTGGTGTGTGTCCCCTGCGATGGATTGGTGTATTTCTGCCTCTAGCCCAATGCATGCTGGGATAGGCTCCAGACCCGCCCTCCCCCCACCTCCTG
Organism: Anguilla japonica; assembly: GCA_025169545.1. Lineage (NCBI taxonomy): Eukaryota > Metazoa > Chordata > Actinopteri > Anguilliformes > Anguillidae > Anguilla > Anguilla japonica. The sequence goes on along the minus strand of CM045900.1, from coordinate 28,918,117 downwards.
CGACCCGGACCAGGAATGAGTGGGGAGCGGGTTGAACATTGGATGGACGATGAACACTATGGGGTCGACCACAAACACATTCTGATATGGAAATACAGCAGCCATATTATGAAGCCTAAAACTCAGAAACTCAAATAATCAGAGACTCAACGACCGTTACAACAACGTTTATAGATTGTAACTGGAAATGGTAACACACAGGTGGTGAGATGACCCTAACGGCTGCCGTATAATGCTGTAGCACTGACAGCAGTTATAATAAGGAGCTTGGTGGTGCTGTATTTCAGGGCTGAAAAGCATCGCACTGAAATGCTCTTTGACGGTGTGATGGATCCTCACATGCACTGTGCATTGTACTTGTTCTGCATTTTCTCTTGTTTTGTGTATTGGTGCCGCTATAAAAATAGCACTGACTTTGTCCCACTGCCCAACCATGTCTACCACACACAGCGATGGCCACGCCCAGCGAAAACAATGCACTTCTGTGTAACAGCAACGCACGCAGACCAGCACACAGACCGGCACACAGGCCAGACCAGCACATAGACCAGCACACAGGCCAGACCATCAGTATACAGACCAGCACACAGGCCAGACCAGCACATAGACTAGCGCACAGACCAGCACACAGGCCAGACCACCAGTATACAGACCAGCACACAGAACAGACCAGTACATAGACCAACACACAGACCAGATCACCACACAGACAAGACCAGCAAGGCAGTCCTAAGGGCCACAGTCCTAAGGGCAGTCCTAAGGGCCCCAGGCCTAAGGGCCACAGTCCTAAGGGCCACAGTCCTAAGGACAGTTCTAAGGGCCCCAGGCCTAAGGGCCACAGTCCTAAGGGCCCCAGGCCTAAGGGCCACAGTCCTAAGGGCAGTCCTAAGGGCCACAGTCCTAGGGGCAGTCCTAAGGGCCACAGTCCTAAGGGCAGTCCTAAGGGCCACAGTCCTAAGGGTCGCAGTCCTAAGGGCAGTCCTAAGGGCCACAGTCCTAAGGGCCACAGGCCAAAGGGCCACAGTCCTAAGGGCAGTCCTAAGGGCCCCAGTCCTAAGGGCCACAGTCCTAAGGGCAGTCCTAAGGGCCACAGTCCTAAGGGTCGCAGTCCTAAGGGCCACAGTCCTAAGGGCAGTCCTAAGGGCCCCAGTCCTAAGGGCCACAGTCCTAAGGGCAGTCCTAAAGGCCTGCCCCACCTCTAGTGTTCAACTGTCAGCATATGGTTTTTGTCCTCACTCTATACACATTCTCACATCAAGCCTGTTTCGCTCTGTTGCCAAAATAAGTTTCTCATACGTCTCTGCATCTGTTTCCTGCCTTTATTGCTGAACATTTCACATGGTGGATAGAGCTACTTGAGTAAAGACACAAGTAGAAACATTAGCAAACAATTTGCCCTTTTTGTAGAAATGTTGTCAGCACAGTTGAATGCTTTTGGGGTTGTGAGGTGTGCTAGTTTGGCTACATTTTTGGTCAGCAAAGCATTAAGGAAATTACACCTAATTGGAATAATTACAATATCTATGGTTTCTGAGGTTAAAATCCTACAGTGGTTTCAAACAGATCATGTCTCACCTGCAGCTTAAGACCAGCACCTGCATTGAGGCTAAAACAGATTTTCCATTGTATGCTGAAGTCCACGAGGCCTTGCATTCTCATCTACTTCCCTCAGAAGCACCACTTAGCCACGAACAAACACAAGTGTGTTTAGCTTCCCATTCACTACACGCCGTCCATTTGCTGTGCTAAAGGAGTGCATATGTGCTGTACTTATTCTGTGTGGAAAATAGTGAGAATCCTGCTCCATGCAGAGGCTTCTTCACATGTGTGAGGAGCACAATGCAGGCAGGGCACTTTATATCCCCACACAGCCAGTATTCAATATCAGAAACCATAAGCTAGAGCAGTGCTAACCAACCCTGCTCCTGAAGATCTATCGTCCTGTAGGTTTTCCCTCCAACCCTAAAAAAGCACACCTCATTCAACAGCTAGATCAGGGCTGCCCAACCGTGTTCTTTTGGAGATCTACTGTCCTGTAGGTTTTCACTCCAACCCTAACAAAGCACACCTCATTCAACAGCTACAGATCTTGTTGAGGTGCTAATTAGTAGAATCAGGTATGCCAAGTTAGGGTTGAAATGAAAACCTGCAGGATGGGAGATCTGCAGAATTGTGGTTGGTTACCACTAAGCTACATAAACATATTAATTAAAATGTTACTCTTTTAAAAATTGCCTATCATTTTCATATAAATATCCTCAAAGTAATTCTTCAGGATTAAAGAAAGATGAGGAAGCATGAGTGTGGTCTTTCACTATTTTTTTTTCATTGGATTTGTTGAGAGGATTTCAAATTTAACTGACCATCTATCGCTAGAAGTGCTGACTGCAGTTCTTCCAGCCAAGAATGCATTTGCCAGTACAGCATCCTAGGACAGGGCTCAAACTTTCTCAGTTTTCGCAATAGCACCCGCACTTGCTGAGCAAATGGATTCGTATTTGAATTCTGGTGATACACATGAAAGTACATTTCAGCTATAACTAGTTTTGTATCTGAAGAGTAACCACACACTTCAATCCATCAATATACATCATACCTGTAACAAGTCAACCAACATCAACCACAGTGACCACCACGCATCATTACGCAGCAGGAAAATCGATTTTAGAACAAATTACAGCTCTATTTAACATTTGAAATGTTCGGCTACATTTAAAATCAATATATGCTACATCATATGTTGAGTAATAGCATTTCAGTTATGTTTGGCCACTTGTGAAATCTTTATTGATTTCATACTTTTCATAATGATTTCAGGAACATAGCCTCAAAATTATAGAAGCACCATATAGAATATTTTAATACCAAGATTTAAGAAGCTTAAATAGCCATTTCTAGGGCAGCAGTGTAGCACACTGGTTAGGCAACTGGCCTTGTTCCAGGCTAGCACTCCAAGGCTGTAAGGTTAGACTGGCAGGTGGAGCCCTCCCATTGAGCCCTGCAGAAGGCCATGTACCTCAGCCTGCTGCAGTAAATGCCCAGCTGTATAAAGGCACTGTATGCAATGAGCGCGTGCGGTGCTAGCTGCTCGGCTAAATGCCCAAATGTAATTACATTTACAGAAGCTGTTCTGCACCCTTTAGCCTAATGTTCAGTTAGAGTGCAAAACGAGGACAGCACGTTGCTATTGAAAATAAAGTTTTTTATGGAGTGGGCAGATTAAAGTTATGGGTTTCATTTAGACTGTTTGGCATAATGCCATTAGTTTCCCTGGCTGACCCCCCTAATTTTCCGGAATCAATGCCGCACGGCGCATGGGCGCAGTCACTGGCACAGTGTGTGGGCACACTGGCAAATCTTGGTATTTTCATGACAAAGGTGAGGAGCGTACAGCTCCAAGTACGCGGCACACGTGGAAAACGGGCTGGATTATACTGAACATATTATCAGTGGGTGTGGTGCAGCTGGATTCATTAATAGCCAATCAAGTGACCCCTTTTCATTAAGCACTGTGCGCACAGCACAGGGCGTACTGCCCATTTCCGTAGTCTGTGACTGCATGGTAAGGCGAGGGCAAGGATACACTAAGCAGTATGTTTCTCATAAGATGCTCCTTTGCAGGACGTAGAGTTGGGCTGTCACTGTTTTCAAAAAAATTGACAAATCTCATAAATAAGATAAATTTGTTCAGACTTAAAAAATATATAATTTTAATAAAGCATTGCCTTAGTGTTTATTATAGACCAGTTTTAATTTTCCATTAAACCTGTAGCTAAATAGCTTAAGCGCACTATAATATAGCTAATAAAACCAAGGAAGATCGTAACAATGGCAGTGATCTTGTACATAGCAGTAAAATGATTCAATATGAATTGTTGCTCAACTGACAGAAAAAAATTATAGCGCATGATTCCATCATTAATTCACAACAATCGCATGACGTACATGAACTGAACTGAGTGATTTCCTTTCCAAGGGATTGAAACGAAAAGTTGCCGCTTGCATACGTTGTAAGCGACTTTCTCCTTGGTTGTCTCTGAGGATAGCATGACCCAGATATTTGACCTTATTTTTTGGCTACCCAATGATAGACCATCCAGACAAAACAATAACATGGCCTGTTGCTTATCAGTCTCTTTGACATTGAGCGCATCCATAAGTTGTTAAATTTGCTTGAGAGAGCATAAATACTGCATTTAGTGCATGCAGCTTGCATATACAGTACTAGCACAAATTATGGAAACACTGTGCAATTGAATTAATCAGTCATTCAACAGTCATCTTCTTGACCACGAGTGAAGACTGGAAGGAAGGTAATATAATAACAATATATAAAAAAGGGGACCGTACTGATCCAGGAAACTTCAGGCCTGTCAGTTTAACTTGCATCACATGTAAAATACTGGAACCTATCATTAGAGACAAGTTAGAAGTGTTTCTTGAAAATAACAACATCCTAGCTAGCTTGGTTTTTACTAGGGAAGGATATGTCTGACAAACCTTCTGGTAGTCTTTGAAGAAGCTAGTGTTTTGACTATAACAAGGCTTATGATATTATACACTTCCAAAAAGCTTTTGATTAGGTATGACATGAAAACTCTTTATCAAAATGAAGATAGTAGGAATTACAGGAGGTATTTCAGAGTGGATTCGGAACTGGCTACAGGGTAGAACACAAAGAGTAGTAGGAGGGATATTATCCTAGCAAAGAACTGTGGGAAGTTGAGTCCCACAAAGATTGACTACTGCACTTCCTCATTTATATCAATGACCTTGACTGGGACATAGAAGGTACATTAGTGAAATATGATGATACAAAACTGGGAGGCCCAGCTAACAGTTTAGAGTCTACTAAAGTAATCCAAGAAGATTTAAATAAAATCCAGAAGTGGGTGGAAACCTGGAAAATTAAATTCAATGTAACCAAATGTAAAGTTCTGCTTGTGGAAAATAAAAACATTAGGCAGGATACTTTATGGCAGGGACAAAACTGGAGTGTGCTCAATTGGAAAAAGACTTGGGAGTAATTGATTGAGGCTTTTAAATTTGTGAAGGGGATTAACAAAGTAAACTACAAGAGTTTCTTCAGGTTTTGTAGAACTAGGGGACATGAATGTAAATTAGCAAAAAGTAAATTCCGTACAGACATTAGGAACAATTTTTTCACGCAGAGTGTAGTCAATGTGCGATAGCCTGACAGGTCACGTAGTAGAGGCAGAAACTCTGGGGACTTTCAAGACCAGGCTTGATACAGTGTTAGGTACTATCTAGCCTGTGGGTAATCAGAGCACTAGGTACAATTTAAGCATAAAATGGTGAGCATTGTTGGGCTGAATGGTCTGTTCTCGTCATTATTTTCTGTTATGTTATCATTTTACACAATAGCAAAAATATCCAGACACCCCTTGGTCTGGGGCTGTTTTTCATGATTTTTTCATGGTCATGGCTATGCCCTTAGTTCCAGTGAAGGCAAATATTAAAACTACAGCATACAATCACATTCTAGATGATTCTGTGCTTCCATAAGAGTTTGGGGAAGGCACTTCCCTGTTTCAGCATGACAATGCCCCCGGGCAGATGGCGAGGTCCATATAAAAGTAGCTTTGTCGAGAAAGGTGTGGAAGAACTTGACTGGTCTGCAAGAAGGAAAATTTTTCTTGAAATGCAGTGTATATAACTCCATGATGTTACCAGGCAAGCCAATTACATCAGTTAAAAAACCTGTTCAGTTGGGGAAAAATGCAATTAAAAAAATCAAAAAGACAGCGGCAAAACCGAAGCATGGTGAGGAGTGAAGATGCGCAGCACTTTCACAGCTGAAATCTCTCAGCGTTATTGCACCCCCATGGGTGTTTTACAGATCATCATTCAGCAAAGCTGAATTCATCAATAACAAGCACTTATTACGAGTATTACAATGATTCGTGATTCACATATGAATGTAAAATTGTGTTATCAATCATTTTAGGATTGTTCAGTTAGTCATTCAGGTGCAGTTTTAGCGTGATTTCCAACTAGTTACATATAAGTTGTGTTACAAGTCCTTACGGGCGGCCATGTTAACTCTAAGTTACGGAGTTTTTCCTCAGCCCTTCTCCAAAGCTAATGAGACAGCACAAATATAAGATGGCATGGTTTCACTTTAATTCGACGTTTGAAGGCTTCATTCGGTGCTCAAAGAGATAGCCCCTACAGCAATCTTCAGCCGAACGGTTGTCTTGTCACTCCACAACACAGTACTGACCTGTATACAAAAGGATGTCTTAAAATCTGATTGGCTGGACTAGACTAGAAAAAAAACTATTCATGGAATTTTTGTGAATCGTACGCTCAGATTGTCTCAAAAATCCACAAATAAATACAAGCCCCAGGCAATACAAATGTGGACCAGCTGCATTTATTTGTGGATCAGCTGCATTTATTTGTGGATCAGCTGCATTTATTTGTGGATCAGCTGCATTTATTTGTGGATCAGCTGCTACATTTATCTGTGGATCAGCTGCATTTATTTGTGGATCAGCTGCATTTATCTGTGGATCAGCTGCATTTATTTGTGGATCAGCTGCATTTATCTGTGGATCAGCTGATTTTATTTGTGGATCAGCTGCATTTATTTGTGGATCAGCTGCATTTATTTGTGGATCAGTTACATTTATTTGTGGGCCAGCTGCATTTATTTGTGGATCAGTTATATTTTGTATTTTATTTTTGAACAACAATACCCCCATAGAAAATCCACTTAGTATAAATATCTAAGTATTAATTTTGTGCAGCACAAGTGAAATCTGTCTCAAAGTGTGTCTTTCAGATTATTATCTTTTAATTTTCCCTTGAAGACTTTTATCAACCATTTCTCACTCTTTTCACCGCCTCATTTTCATGATTAAGATCTGAGATATATCACTGAGAGAGTGTTCAAGAGCGGAGAGAAGCAAGAGAGGGAGGGGGAGAGAAAGAGAGACAGAGCATGCGAAAGAAAGACAGGCATCCCGACACCCTCCTGTGCAGCTCACATTTCTAGCCAAACCCATCATCTTTAGTCAATCTTCACACACAATGCTGTCCCTCCTCTCATGCACAAATCTGCAATTATAAATTCAGAGCTACTCAGAGAGCCATCAGGCCATTAACTGCAAGCGTTCTGGCTTCATCACAACAGCTTCTCAATGAGCCAGCAGCCCCAAGATAGAGCATGCATCTTTGAATGTGAATGTTTTGATCTTCTCTGTAATCTCATTTCAGTTACAAAGTGGATTACAGCACAGCTGCAGAAGGACAGTAAGGCCTTTTTTGGTTTACTTTGTAGTATTGGAGGGGCCCCTTTTTCTAATTATGAAAAATAGAAAAGATTTATAGCGGAAAAAAGCAGAACATGACACGGTTGTTCTGGCGGCCAGAAAAGGATTAATGCATTGCTCTTTTACTGCTTGCGCCGCCACACACAAAAATCCAGCTATTATTTCCACATCCAAAAAATAATTAAAT
>CM045900.1:28840632-28905632 GCA_025169545.1 Anguilla japonica | reverse complement strand
CAGCCCCACGGTTTACCCTCCTGCCCCACGGTTTACCCTCCTGCTCCATGGTTGACCCTCCTGCCCCACGGTTTACCCTCCTGCTCCACACGTTTACCCTTCTGCCCCACCATTTACCCTCCTGCTCCACGGTTTACCCTCCTGATCCCGTCTGTCTGTCTGTCTGTCTGTCTGTCTGTCTGTCCATTCGTCTGTCTCTGTCTGCCCGTCTATATGTCTGTCTGACTGTCTGCCTGCCTGCCTGTCTGTCTGTCTGTCTGTCTGTCTGTACAGGAAGACTGGCTTTAGTCACAGAAAACCTTGTCAATACTGCGGGTGCAGTCTGGTTTAATATTATGACACCCAACAAGTGCTTGAAGAGTCTAGTCTTCTTGTTTAGTTTTATGGCTGAACCCAGGAGTGTAAATCAGTGCAGGAACTCTTTGGTGCAAGGGAGGGGCAGTCCTGGGTTGGGGGCTGTGTGCTGGGTTTAAGGGGACTGTGTGCTGGGTTTAAGGGGGCTGTGTGCTGGGTTTAAGGGGCTGTGTGCTGGGTTTAAGGGGGCTGTGTGCTGGGTTAAAGGGGGATGTGTGCTGGGTTTAAGGGGGCTGTGTGCTGGGTTTAAGGGGGCTGTGTGCTGGGTTTAAGGGGGCTGTGTGCTGGGTTTAAGGGGGCTGTGTGCTGGGTTTAAGGGGACTGTGTGCTGGGTTTAAGGGGGCTGTGTGCTGGGTTTAAGGGGACTGTGTGCTGGGTTTGAGGGGACTGTGTGCTGGGTTTAAGGGGGCTGTGTGCTGGGTTTAAAGGGGCTGTGTGCTGGGTTTAAAGGGGCTGTGTGCTGGGTTTAAGGGGGGCTGTGTGCTGGGTTTAAGGGGACTGTGTGCTGGGTTTAAGGGGGCTGTGTGCTGGGTTTAGGGGGGGCTGTGCTGGGTTTAAGGGGGCTGTGTGCTGGGTTTAAGGGGGCTGTGTGCTGGGTTTAAGGGGGGTGTGCTGGGTTTAAGGGGGGACTGTGTGCTGGGTTTAAGGGGGCTGTGTGCTGGGTTTAAGGGGGCTGTGTGCTGGGTTTTAAAGGGGCTGTGTGCTGGGTTAAAGGGGTGTGCTGCTGTGTGGGTTTAAGGGGCTGTGTGCTGGGTTTAAAGGGCTGTGTGCTGGGTTTAAGGGGGTGTGTGTGCTGGGTTTTAAGGGGGGGCTGTGTGCTGGGTTTAAGGGGGGTGTGCTGGGTTTAAGGGGGCTGGGTTTAAGGGGGCTGTGTGCTGGGTTTAAAGGGGCTGTGTGCTGGGTTTAAGGGGGCTGTGTGCTGGGTTTAAGGGGGCTGTGTGCTGGGTTTAAGGGGGCTGTGTGCTGGGTTTAAGGGGGGCTGTGTGCTGGGTTTAAGGGGGGCTGTGTGCTGGGTTTAAGGGGGCTGTGTGCTGGGTTTAAGGGGATGTGTGCTGGGTTTAAGGGGGCTGTGTGCTGGGTTTTAAGGGGGCTGTGTGCTGGGTTAAGGGGGCTGTGTGCTGGGTTTAAGGGGGGGCTGTGTGCTGGTTAAGGGGGGTGTGCTGGGTTTAAAGGGGCTGTGTGCTGGGTTTAAGGGGCTGTGTGCTGGGTTTAAGGGGGGCTGTGTGCTGGGTTAAGGGGCTGTGTGCTGGGTTTAAGGGGGCTGTGTGCTGGGTTTAAAGGGGACTGTGTGCTGGGTTTAAGGGGCTGTGGGCTTTAAGGGGCTGGGTGCTAAGGGTGTTTAAGGGGGCTGTGTGCTGGGGTTTAAAGGGGCTGTGTGCTGGGTTTAAGGGGACTGTGTGCTGGGTTTAAGGGGGCTGTGTGCTGGGTTTAAGGGGCTGTGTGCTGGGTTAAGGGGCTGTGTGCTGGGTTTAAGGGGGCTGTGTGCTGGGTTTAAGGGGGCTGTGTGCTGGGTTTAAGGGGGCTGTGTGCTGGGTTTAAGGGGGCTGTGTGCTGGGTTTAAAGGGGCTGTGTGCTGGGTTTAAGGGGGCGTGGCTGTGTGGGGGGTTTGGGTTTTAAGGGGCTGTGCTGGGTTTAAAGGGGCTGTGTGCTGGGTTTAAGGGGGATGTGTGCTGGGTTTAAGTGGGGGGTGGGTCTTGGTAGAGTCAGTGGCAGAGACAGAAAATAAGAGACAGATACTGTGCTCTCCACAGGCACAGTCTGCAATAAAGGTGAAAATAAGCTTCAAATAAACAGACTGTCTCACACAGATGACCTCATATTGGCTTTTGATACATGTCAGACCTTCCTGTACAGCTTCCCTTCACAACCAGAACAGCAGCACTTTCTCTTCCTCACAGAAGCTCAGCAGTGCCAGAGGACACATTTGGTCTCCAAAATAGGGCACAACAATTTTGTGTGATTTCTTCCCACAGATAATGTTTTTTGCTCAAGCCAAACCAACAGATGAGCTGTCTGTCATATTCTTGAGACTGAAAATAACATTTTGAGGCAGCAAAAAAAACCACCATTCTTTCCAGGTTGATTCTTAAAAGATGCCAGGGTCTCTGACTCTGAAAAATGAAACATATCCTGACATGCTGCTCCGTCAATGAATGACTCTTTGATGTGCAGAAATTCTTTCTAATGTCAGTGAGTCTCAGTCAAGCTCTCAAACCCCAGACCATGACACATAGCAGTAGCCCAGGCATTTTAGCTAACGGGACCACAGTCATTTCTGCACTACATTCTCTCTGTCTCTCGCTCTCTCTCTCTCTCCATCTCTCTCTGTCTCTCTCTCTCTCTCTCTCTCTCCATCTCTCTCTGTCTCTCGCTCTCTCTCTCTCTCCATCTCTCTCTCTCTCTCTCTCTCTCTCTCTCTCTCTCTCTCTCTCTCTCTCTGTCTGACCTACACTTCTCATTGCCTCTGTAAATATATGCCTCACACTGAGGACTGCCCCTCCCTTGCACCAAAGAGTTCCTGCACTGATTTACACTCCTGGGTTCAGCCATAAAACTAAACAAGAAGACTAGACTCTTCCAGCACTTGTTGGGTGTCATAATTTAATCAGCTCATAAAAAGGAGCTCAGTGAATTATGATGTTTTTCGGCAGTTTGGAGAGGCAGCACAGGAGAGGTGACCACCTTTTGTCCTGGGACCAGGCTCAACGAGGCAGGGGAGGAGCAGAGGAGGGGAGGAGCGAGGCAAAGGAGGAACGAGGCAGGGGAGGAAAGAGGCAGGGGAGCAGCGAGTCAGAAGAGGCACCAGGCAGGGGGGGAGCGAGATAGGGGAGGAGCGGAGGTGGGGAGGAGCGATTCAGGGGAGGAGCAGAGGAGGGGAGGAGTGAGGCAGAGGAGCAGCGAGGCAAGGGAGGAGCAAGGAAAGGGAGGAGCAGAGGAGGGGAGGAGTGAGGCAGAGGAGCAGCGAGGCAAGGGAGGAGCAAGGAAAGGGAGGAGCGGAGGAGGGGAGGAGCGAGGCAGGGGAGGAGCAAGGAAAGGGAGGAGGGGAGGAGTGAGGCAGGAGAGGAGCAAGGAAAGGGAGGAGGGGAGGAGTGAGGCAGGGGAGGAGCAAGGAAAGGGAGGAGCGAGGCAGGGGAGGAGCAAGGAAAGGGAGGAGCGGAGGAGGGGAGGATGAGGCAGGGGAGGAAGGAAGCAGGGAAGCCTTGTTTGGACTGCTGCAATATGGAGTGCGTGCGTCCTGACCGCATGGGAAATGAGTGATTAAGGACTGGGGGTTACAAAAGCAAGGAGCATGACCGTGGTCAAATCCCCACGGAGGGCTGGAACAGGGCTCTTTCTGCAGCTCCACCGCGCATTTGGCATCCTGGCTGTGGCACTGCTGCAGACCAATCGTCTTTTTTTAGCAGAACTTCCTGTTATTATTCGCCGAGGCCTCAGCGAGCACTGCACCCATACAGACCCACTCTCTCTGGGGCCAGGGGCCTCCAGGCCTGCCTGCTCACTGCCAGGCCTCTCCACAGTGCTCCTGCCTCATCTGATCCAGGAGCTGCCATTAACCGCCTAACCCAGGGCTTTTATCCGCACACTGATGTTTCACCCCTCTGATGGAGTGCAAGCTGACCCACTAGAGCAAGCAGTTTGACCTCTCCCACTCTTTTACTTAACAAGGACAAAACCTGGCTGCCTGAGCCAACAACACCAACAGCCTATCCCAACCTTAACCCTAACCCAGCAGCCCACCCCAACCCTAACCCAGCAATGCATCCCAGCTCTAACCCAGCAGCCCATCCCAACCCTAACCCTAACCCAGCAGCCCAACCCAACTCGAACCCAACTGTAACCCTAACCCTAACCCAGCAGTCCATCCCAACTCTAATCCTAACCCAGTAGTTTATCCCAAACCTAACCCAGCAGCCTATCCCAACTCTAACCCTAACCCAGCAGTCTATCCCAACTCTAACCCTAACCCAGCAGCTCATCCCAACCTTAACCCTAACCCAGCCACCCATCCCAACCCTAACTCAGCAGCCCATCCCAACCCTAACCTAACCCAGCAGCCCATCCCAACCCTAACCCAGCAGCCCATCCCAAATCTAACCCTAACCCAGCAGTCTATCCCAACTCTAACCCTAACCCAGCAGCCCATCCCAACCCTAACCAAGCAGTCTATCCCAAACCTAACCCAGCAGCCCATCCCAACTCTAGCCCTAACCCAGCAGCCCATCCCAACCTTAACCCTAACCCAGCCACCCATCCCAACCCTAACCTTAACCCAGCAGCCCATCCCAACCCTCACCCTAACCCAGCAGCCCATCCCAACCTTAACCCTAACCCAGCCACCCATCTCAACCCTAACCCTAACCCAGCAGCCCATCCCAACCCTAACCGTAACCCAGTAGCCCATCCCAACCCTCACCCTAACCCAGCAGCTCATCCCAAATTTAACCCTAACCCAGCAGCCCATCCAAAACCAAACCCAGCAGCCCATCCCAACTCTAACCCTAACCCAGCAGCCTATCCCAACTCTAACCCTAACCCAACAGCCCATCCTAACACTAACCCTAACACAGCAGTCTATCCCAACCCTAACCCAGCAGCTCATCCCAATTCTAACCCAGCAGCCCATCCTAACACTAACCCTAACCAGCAGTCTATCCCAACCCTAACCCTAATCCAGCAGCCCATCCCAATTCTAACCCAGAAGCCCATCCTAACACTAACCCTAACACAGCAGTCTATCCCAACCCTAACCCTAACCCAGCAGCCCATCCTGACCCTGGCCCAGCAGCCCATCCCAACTCTAACCCTAACCCAGCAGCCCATCCCAACTCTAACCCTAACCCAGCAGTCTATCCGAAACCTAACCCTAACCCAGCAGCCCATCCCGATCCTAGCCCAGCAGTCCATCCCATCCCAACCCTAACCCTAACCCAGCAGCCCATCCCAACCCAAACCTAACCCAGCAGTCTATACCAACCCAAGCCTAACCAAGCAGTCTATACCAACCCTAACCCTAACCCAGCAGCCCATGGCTCCAGAGAGCCAGAGACACTCACAGCAGCAGGTTTACAGAGACTGACAGACTGAGCGCATCTCCCCGCATCACTGTTTCCAGCAGCACAGAGGGGTCAAGTAAGCACAGACCCCTTTGCCATGCGTTCCTCATGCACCAGGATGAGGGACAGGGAGTTTGGTAGTGCCACCATAGTGGACCCTACACAAATGCAATATGTCTGAAAATATGTTACATGACACATCATTTAGCAGACACTCTTAACCAGAATGACTTAAACTCACAGTATATAAAAGTATATATTCAATAGTATAACATTATATATTATTATACTGCAGCACCTTCATGAAGGAAAAATGTTGCCATTTTAATAATAATAATAATAATATAATAATAATATTGATCTTTGGTTTAAGATTGTCACCACTATGAAATACATCAATACATTTTCCAAGAAAATCCACAAATTTACTACATATGTCCCAATTGTGTGCAAGTTTACATTGCTTGAATCTTTAACATTAGCACTACCATGATCCAAATAAACAAAAACCACAGGAAAAAACACCCTACAGGAATCAGATATGATCTCAAAAGCAGAGGGATAGCCTATCTAAATATATACTTTTTTAAAATAAAGTTCTCATTTAAAAAAGGTCTCCATCAAAACCAAAAACCATGGTTGGTTTCCTGTTTCCTGGAAACGGCCAAGGGCAATGATTCTGTTTCACAACCCTAGCCTGAGACCGAACAAACAAGAATTATTCCTACTAGTACTTCCAAACCTCGAAAATGCGTGTTCATTCGGGATCCAAAGTAGGGCTGTAGGGACTGTGCAGAGGGGTACAGCCGGGGGGCGGGTTTGTTTACGTCCCAACTGAGAGGAACACGTCAACGAAACAAACCACCTTTCGAATGTGCCAACCTCTCCCACAGACCTGCGCATGGAGCAATGCACGCGGTAAATCAGAAGCATTTAGCCCCCCCTCCCAACAGGGGTCCCTGTTCAGAGCTGGCCCGATGGGACAGCCTGCGGTTTTCAGTAAAGAACAGCAGCACGTCAGGGCGTCTCTCCGTGGAACAACACACTGCAACAAAACAACAGTCAAATCTCAAAACTAAATACATCACCCAGTCACCAACTTCCTGCAGTAATATCAGACGACTTGTTGAAAATGCACCTTAAAGTGGTGGCCTTCTCTCCGGACAGGCCGGTATGCTTTACGATCTTGAGATTTTCACCTAAAACAACCCAGAGATTCAAATGTTCAAACAGCCCAGATGTTTCAGACTATATATTCCACCTTCTACTCTAATGATGCAGCTCTTGGCCCACTCCCAACTGGAATGATTTGCAACCGTTGACTGGACAACCCAATCTTCCTCATCACCCACCGATCCAAAATCAAACCCAGATCTGCTGACTGATTCTTCCTCTCTGAGTTCCCATGTGATGTACTCTTTCCAGAAGCACCGAGTTGTTGACCCTTACTCAGGAGCATTCATACTCAGGAGGAGTCATACTCTGCCACTGTGCCTGCACTGTAGAGCCCCTTCCTGCCCTGTCCACCCATGTGCCCCGCCCTGCTTTACAGCTATTGGTCCCTGTCCACCCATGTGCCCCACCCTGCTTTACAGCTATTGGTCCCTGCCCACCCATGTGGCCCGCCCTGCTTTACAGCTATTGGTCCCTGTCCACCCACGTGCCCCGCCCTGCTTTATAGCTTTTTGGCAGGACTGTCTGTCCTAACAGGTGGGCATGGTCTCTCTGAGGTGAAGACACTGGGCCACCATCAGAACTGCCCCGCCCCTCTACCTTCTGCTGCCTTCTAAAGAGACCGCTTCTTAAACGATCACTGAAACCATCTGTCCAGAAAACTACTCAGCTGAACTGAGACTGTAGTCGGACAGCACAATTAACATTTAGGGCATGTGTATATTATACAGTTTTCTCACGGCTTACGAAGTTGGGAGATGGGATGCCCTCTCACACTTAAGGTTCAGATTGTGACAACCGGTCGGGTGATAGCATAGACTACACGAGCTCCCGGCCGGGTCAGATGATTTCACAGTCGGCAAAGCACAGCGGGCAAAATGTCATACACGGAGCCATCTTCTGATTGGTTGACTGGAATTTAAACTGAGAATCGGCTCGCATGACCCCTCATACCTGACAAATACAAGCCGATCGTGCCAGAATTTTTTTGACAAGTCAAAAAACAGTCTGGAGCCCATAAGCCAGTCGGATCAGTTTGGAATGGTATCTCATACCTTGCGAGTTGCAACGTTACATCCTAATGTTTTTTCTTACGATTTGATCCCAATTATAAAAAAACAATCGGGAACCCGCAACTCATATAATGTTCGCCTGCCCTTTGTTGCCGACACTCCAGACAGCACTGATTATGTATTATATTGCAATTTTCTACATTGATAATTAATAATGGGTACCTAACCATGGTTTGAGTCAGTCTATAGACCAGCCCATTAAAAGCCTTGTAAATAACTCATGGCCTCATGGCCTAACAGATGAAAGCATAGTCTCTTTCTGCATTTTGCGTGCTGTATATAATTTATGGCAGGGTACAGGCTAACTGACAGAGGACACAATCTGACATCATTCGCCTGCTTCGTGAAGAAGCCTCGCTGTTTCCACTGAAACTTTGAAATATTATTTCAATTAGGTATTTATTACCCACCAGACATTTTCAGAACAAACAAGATGTTCCGGCACACATTTTAAAGATGTCTGCTTTCAAAGTTGGGTTCTTACAATGTGTGCGGGAATGTGCTGTTCATCCAGAGCATTTTTTAAAATTTTGGTGGACTTAATGCCCAGCAGCATAAAAAAAGTCTACAGCCGTGTGCATGCTGGTCTGCTTCTGAATCAGCGAATGCACTTTCAGTTTCAATTTCACCCGCAGAGATTCGCCAGCAGATGCTGCGTCATCCAGCCACTCCGCACTCACTCATCCTCCCACTTTCAGACGCAAGGTCACAGGCGTCCGCCAACAGAGAGAATGCCCAGCAGCACAGGGGCGACCCTCTGAAACAGACCGCGTTCACCAGATCCCTGCGCTGCAAACAGAGAGAAAACCCAGCAGCACAGGGGTGACCCTCTGAAACAGACCGCGTTCACCAGATCCCTGTGCTGCAAACAGAGAGAATACCCAGCAGCACAGGGGTGACCCTCTGAAACAGACTGTGTTCACCAGATCCCTGCACTGCAAACAGAGAGAAAACCCAGCAGCACAGGGGTGACCCTCTGAAGCAGACCGCGTTCACCAGATCCCTGGGCTGCAAACAGAGAGAATACCCAGCAGCACAGGGGTGACCCTCTGAAGCAGACTGTGTTCACCAGATCCCTGCGCTGCAAACAGAGAGAATGCCCAGCAGCACAGGGGTGACCCTCTGAAGCAGACTGTGTTCACCAGATCCCTGCGCTGCAAACAGAGAGAATACCCAGCAGCACAGGGGTGACCCTCTGAAGCAGACCGCGTTCACCAGATCCCTGGGCTGCAAACAGAGAGAATACCCAGCAGCACAGGGGCGACCCTCTGAAGCAGACTGTGTTCACCAGATCCCTGCGCTGCAAACAGAGAGAATACCCAGCAGCACAGGGGTGACCCTCTTAAGCAGACTGTGTTCACCAGATCCCTGCGCTGCAAACAGAGAGAATACCCAGCAGCACAGGGGTGACCCTCTTAAGCAGACTGTGTTCACCAGATCCCTGTGCTGCAAACAGAGAGAATGCCCAGCAGCGCAGGGGCGACCCTCTGAAACAGACTGTGTTCACCAGATCCCCATTCAGTGAGACAGTGACTGGCCGGTGCCGCAGATGAGCCGCCGGTGTGCGCTTAGCAACACGCAAACAGAGCCACCGAATAAATCACCCCACAGCTCAAGAGCTGATTGGCCGGCGCGTCTACAGGAAAAACTGAGGGTACGCTTTAAACTGGCGGGTTTCTGAAAGGCAGATATGCCTGAGTTTGCGTGAGATCATGGGGCTGGAAGGCCTGCTGTTCCTCTGCGTTCAGTCTGAGTGGGAGACAGAGCTGTGGTCTCCAGGCCATGAGAACCCTCTCTGGTCTCAATGGACCCTGGGATAGCACTGCTCTACTCTCCCATGATAAACATCTCCCTCCCTCTCTCTCTCACTCTCAGTCTCCCTCTCTCTCGCTCTCTCTCCCTCCCTCTCTCTCTCACTCTCTCTCCCTCCCCCTCTCTCTCTGTCTCTCTTCCTCTCTCCCTCCCTCCCTCTCTCTCTCACTCTCAGTCTCACTCTCTCTCTCTCTCTTCCTCTCTCCCCCCCTCTCTCTCTCGCTCTCTCTGTCTCTCTCTCTCCCTCCCTCTCTCTCTCTCTCTCTCTCTCTCTCCCTCTTTATTGGTGTGTTGCACGGTCAGCATTCCAGGCGTGTTCGCAGGCTGACCGGCATGGCGGTTTCAGGTGTAGCCCCTGATCCTGCTCCACCCCTGATCCTGCTCCACCCCTGATCCCGCTCCACCCCTGATCCCACTCCACCCCTGATCCTGCTCCACCCCTGATCCCGCTCCACCCCTGATCCCACTCCACCCCTGATCCCGCTCCACCCCTGATCCCACTCCACCCCTGATCCCGCTCCACCCCTGATCCCACTCCACCCCTGATCCTGCTCCACCCCTGATCCCGCTCCACCCCTGATCCCACTCCACCCCTGATCCCGTACTGCCCCTGATCCTGCTCCACCTCTGATCCTGCTCCACCCCTGATCCCGCTCCACCCCTGATCCTGCTCCACCTCTGATCCCACTCCACCCCTGATCCCACTCCACCCCTGATCATTCTCCACCCCTGATCCCACTCCACCCCTGATCCCGTACTGCCCCTGATCCTGGCCAACTGTTGTAGCACACTAGAGAGGTCAAAGAGAGAGAGAGAGAGAGACATAAAGAGAGAGAGAGAGAGAGAGAGAGAGGAGCTGGTCGCTAGTTTGAAAGGCAGCGCTCCAGTGGACACGGGTGTTTTAACGTGTGAGGATCTCTGTGCAAACACGCGGCTCTCCCTCATTGTTCCAGCCTCTGCGGGATTTAAACACGACTCCACATCATCTGTGGGCAGAACAATAGCTCCAGGAGACGCACACAAAGAAAAGGCTGTCTCCCCATTATTCTCCCGTCTCTGCACTATGTACACAAACATCAAGGCTAAAGTGAAAGCCTGAAGCATTCAGGATTTCACAGAATCCATTTGCCATCAGATTCAACACTCAAACGCCCATAAATAGCAGAGCAGCTTCTCTTCAGCCGTATGAATGTGAGTAAACACAATATTCAGCGCATAACCAAGATTACAATAAACTCTGCTCCACTTCAGCAACTGCCACATACATGGAAATTTTAATAATCTTTCTCCTCTTTGCTAATGCAAATTATTAGAGTTTGTACAGTCTGAAACAAGGCCAACCAATTATCTTTGAGCAGGCCAAAACAAACCAGTTATTATCTGGTAATGCTAGAGCTACAGTGTATGCTGCAGAAAAAGGGGTGAAAGGTTCATTTCAGCATATATTTCATATTCATATACTGAATCCTAAACACATACACACCTGTGCTGCACTTGCCTTTGGAAGAATAGACATATCCATATCGATTACAATTTAATTTGCATTTTGAAAGGTAAACAGTAGCAGGATGATAACAGTAGCAGAACACAATTTTTAAAAAGTTATTTTTGAGAACTATGGCTGCACTCGAGCCACACAAACTGTGCAATATCATAATATCAGCCCCAAGCCAAATTGGCAAATTGAATTTAAGCAAGAAGACATTTAACTTTTTCTACTTCTTGGGAAATGAAAAACTATCCATAAGACAATCTGATTGCTATAGTGAAATCATATTTTGTGAGTTATTTAAATTCTCAATGTAACTTCTCGCCCAGGAAACAGAAAACCAACCATTGGTTTTTGGTTTTGATGGAGACCTTTTTTAAATGAGAACCCATTAGCTGACTGCTGGACCAACTGACCACATTGGTACTGTACTGACTCAAAACCAAGATACTGACAGGAAGTCATGTCTTTCAATAAAATAGGTATTAAAATAAATAAGTTTGAACATATTCACATTGACTGAGATTTTGTCCATTTGCATGTGTCTACGGAATATTCCTGAAAACAGTGGGATCATTTCTTCTGATGAGAAAATACAAATCACAACAGGGGCTAGCTACGGGTGGGCCTGGCTGGGCCTAGGCCCACCCACTTCTTGCCTAGGCCCATCCTAGGGTGCAACCAAAGAGATTCGAATACCATTCGATTCCATTACCTGTATATAGATTTCAGTGAATAAATTGCAAATTGGCGATGCATTTTTATTTTCAGCAAGACGTAACGTTAACTTTACAGCAGTGGCAAAAAAGTCTCCGGTTTTATTCCATGGGGCCGTGGATATGGCGCTTAAGAAATCTGGTCACCTTACTATTTGGGTGATTTTCTAGATCTGTTTCTCCTGTCCAGTCCGTGGTTCAATAATTGCAATGTCACAAAAGTGAGATCGTAGTAGTGGGAATTACTGATGTTTTATAATTTAATAAACACAGGTGTCAACATGAAAAGGTGAGCGTATGACACTGACCGCTAGCATCCAACAGCGCAGCACAGATTGCGGTCGGTGCGCAGCAAGGTAAACGATCAACTTTCACCCCAAAATGGCGGCGGCCCGGCTCAGCAGCTGGGCATAGATGTTACATTGCACAACCAATGGAGTGTCGCCTCTTGGTATTCAAATCTCTTTGGTGCAACTCACATCTTGTCTTTTAGCGATAACAGCAAAAAAAAAAAAAAAAAAAAAAAATCACGCAGACTTGTCACCGTCGTTACTTTGAGCATGTTTCCCTGCTGATACGATACCCCTCCCCCTACTTAGCCTAGTGAAAGCATTTTCATCTATTCAACATCTATTCAATCGAGCTCATCCAAATTCAGCGCGCGGATTCCACGAATACAGTACTAGGGAATGAAGCCGATAGACTAAGTGAAAGGGATGAAAATGCCAACAAGCTTTGACTGATTATTGTGGCTTTAAACGTTCTTTTATCTGTTCAAAGAAAAAAACGAACTTTCAGGTAAGGAATTCTGGTAACAATGTCGGTAGCCTATCCACAATATTCCAAAGTCCCATGCTGCCTTACGCGAAACATGTGCAAAAATTCCGGTTTGGCGTAAACAAACGTTATGTTAAATGCTATGGTAACATCTTAAAATGGCAGAAATTTGGGAACATACAAAGACTAAAACTCTGTACTCTCATATGTTTTCTTGTATGGGGATGGTACGACATGAAAACAATATTCAACCATCCACCACGTTTTGGCAATGTTCCAGCTCTCACATCATCACTGTTGCATGCTTCACAAAAACTATTGCGCTACTAACGCTTACATTACAGTGTGAAATATCCACATGATATAATACCACTAACCAATTTAAAGACACTCAATTTCAAAAATAACGTATATAACCGAAGTATTTTGAGCAGTGATAGCCTACTTACATAGCAATGATGAAATCTATGTTCGGTAGGCTAGATGGAGACAGAGACAGTAAATCAATGATACAGTTCAATCCGCTTCTGTTTTGCTCCAGAAAACAATGCCAGCTAGGTCTATCAGCAAACATATGGCTTAGCTATGCCCAGAAGTCCTCAATAATAATAGCATTTTCAAAGAAATTACGAAAAATCGTTGACCACGTTTTGTTAGGTGCAGCGTCTTTTACTGCTACCACAGAGTGAAGGCGTAAGTGAATGCGATGATAAGAATATTTTCGGTTAAGCTGGCCTATAAAACGCTCTTCCAAAAGCAAAATTAGACATGTTATACATCGTTAGAAGGCTTATACTCTCACCTACTGAATAAATGAATTGTCAGTCAAGCCAGACTGTACCAAAAACGGCGACAACGCCGTAAACAACATGTGTGGTATTAGCCACGCACAGCCATTTTTGAAGGTACCCAGGCATCACAAATGCGCGTATATTTTACAAACGGATTGTCCAAGAAAATATATGACCACTCAGTCTCAAAAGGGACATCTCTACACGTAAAACCAGCTGTAAGGTTGTATATTTATTCAATATTTAATTCCAGATATTGAATGTAGAATGACATAAACCTTTTTCTCGTTTATTTTGTGGTGTGAGCAGCGTCGTCACTGCTGTATTGACATATCTCAGGGCTATTTTCGGGTTTATCTTGGTGCTATGACGGAATACGATTTTTTAGTGGTGAAAGAATATTTTTATGAATGCCAAGATAGACAATATTGTCCATTATGTCATGGGTGGGGGGTGTAGTTGCAGATGAGACTGCAGGGAGGGGGCGCGTGTTAAATGAATGACCAGAGCGACTATCAAATAGCAACGTACTTTTATATTTCGACTCAAATTTCCATTCATTTTCAGCAGCTGATTTATGAGACTTTCTCAAGCCTATATGTTTTGAGGACATCGATTAGTTTACGTTACCTGTAATGTTAGTTGTTTAACACGATTTTTAATTCTAATGGTAATGACAAAGTCAGTATTACTGCAAATAAACCTGGCGAAAAAACATCCACATAAGTAGGCAAAACTAAATAGATCAACAAGAGCAACACAGCAGGCCATGGCATAGCAGAACACTGTCGCGCTTGTAATGTACTGTAAATGCTATTGAGCTATTTATGGAATGAATTGTGTGGCCCACCCACTTTTATTCAGGTCCACCTGCAATTTCATTTCTGGCTACGCCACTGAATCACAATTCTCTCAACAACAAAAAAAACAAGTTCCATGAAAAAGAGAGATTATTCCGGAGCTGAAATTCCACTCTGTGTGCCCTCCCCCCTCAGGGGTGCCAGAACGAGGGGTGCAAGATGACGACGCCCCTCCCCCCACCTCCTCCTGCAACACGTCACTGCAATGTGGGATCACCCTCATCGTTGGCCGTCAGTGTTTGGGCCCCAGCTGACACGTTCCAGGTCAAAGTTCACCAGGCGGAAAATGTCTCCCCTCATGACAAGGCTTTTAACTTTATTCTATTTGGCTATACAAAATAAGGCAAGACATGGCCGGACGCTTTTATTCTGTCCTGTGGGGGAGAGTTCAGAGTAAATGTTTGACTATGAATGTTTGACTATGAGATCAGAATATGAGGACCTGCAATTGAACGGTTCTTAATTTGGTAATAAAGTCAAATCCATATTTTCCCCTCATCTTTCGCATCATAAAGCAGAGACACTGCAAAAAGTGACTCACTTCAATATGTTTTCACAGACAGAGTGGATGATTAATACAGTGCTTTGGAGAAGGGAAGATGGAAGCATGTGGCCTTTACTGAAGGATTCAATCTGGGAAGAGAAACACTGGATATAGGAAAGGCAGAGGAGTGGCCCCGCCCCCTGCCATACAAGCTCCATGAGGAGGCCACTCCCTGTCCTGATGACTGACAGCTGACAGGGAGGTCCACACCTGCCACATTCTGCCAGACACACCTGGGCACCTAACGGCGCGACAGGAAGGTTGGCTCTGACTCCTCCCAGATTCACAAAGTAGAGTGAGGGGGGCAGCTAAAAGGGAGGGGTCACTGCCAGGAGGCGGGGCCATAGCAGGGGGGGGTTACTGCCAAGGGGCGGGGCCATAGCAGGGAGGGGTCACTGCCAGGGGGTGGGGCCATACCCAGGGGGCAGGGTCACTGCCAGGGGGCAGGGCCATACCCAGGGGGCGGGGTCACTGCCAGGGGGCGGGGCCGTACCCAGGGGGCAGGGTCACTGCCAGGGGGCGGGGCCATACCCAGGGGGCAGGGTCACTGCCAGGGGGTGGGGCCGTACCCAGGGGGCAGGGTCACTGCCAGGGGGTGGGGCCGTACCCAGGGGGCAGGGTCACTGATAGGGGGCGGGGCCGTACCCAGGGGGCAGGGTCACTGCCAGGGGGTGGGGCCGTACACAGGGGGCAGGGTCACTGCCAGGGGGCAGGGCCATACCCAGGGGGCAGGGTCACTGCCAGGGGGCAGGGATGAGGATCAGACAAGCCAGGCTGCGGGGCGAACATGGCGGCTCTCTCTGCCGGTGGGAGACGCCCGCTGGCGTGTAGCTCTGTGACTCACGCCGCGCCGCTGTCGCAAAGCGCACTTCCTGTCGCTGAAACGACGCCGCGCTTCTCACTGCGAGCGGACGGCCTCCCGGGAATGACTTACGATTCTCACACTCTAATGACAGAAGAGTCTTCATCTAAACTATCAATATTACACCAATAAAACGTTTAGAATAGCAATTAAGTGTCATTTTGATTCACACTATTCTAAATAAAAAAGAGAAGTATTTTTGTATATGTAATTTACATAATTGCATGTTATGATGATCTCCCGATGTGGAACAGCCTGCAAAGACCTATAGAGCAGCTTAACACACAAACACCCCCACCTCCCTGGGAAGCACCGTGTGAGGCTTCCGGCAACGGACTGGACACCTGACCACGTGGCCCTCCCACACACACCGAGCGGGCCCTCCCACACACACCAAGAGGGCCATCCCACACACACCGCGTGGCCCTCCCACACACACCGAGAGGCCCTCCCACACACACCGAGGGGCCATCCCACACACACCGCGGGGCCCTCCCACACACACCGAGAGGCCATCCCACACACACCGAGAGGCCCTCCCACACACACCGAGAGGCCCATCCCACACACACCGAGGGGCCCTCCCACACACATCGCGTGGCCCTCCCACACACACCGCGTGGCCCTCCCACACACACCGCGGGGCCCTCCCACACACACCGCGTGGCCCTCCCACACACACCGAGAGGCCCTCCCACACACTGGCCCTGTGCCTTTACAGTTCCCTCAGGCTTTCATGAAACCAAAAAGCAGCTGTACCACTACATGATAACAGTGACTCCGTCTGAGCCAATCAGTAAGCGGTGTCTGAGCGGTTAAAAAATTGATCCAATCAGTGAGCAGTGTCTGAGCAGTTCAAAAATCAGTGATTGACAGCTCACTGTTGTTCCTCTCCTTATGGGGATATATCACTTTCTAAAAACTACACCCAGGAGCGCTTTTGCAAATATTTTAATTAGGAGATAAAACATACCTCCTAATTAAAATATAATTTAGCTAATGCAGGACAGGTGATCTGCTCTACAGTACTTCACATGAGCAGCACAGGACAGCTTTCACACAACGATTTGCATTCAACAGATCATCCCTGGATTTGTGCAAATGATGATATATTTCACAAAATCCACATTCACCACTCAAAATGCTGATGCTAATGTGCATGGCGTGCGCACTTAAGCTACTTAACAACTCGAAATTACAGTAAAAGTTCTGTTTAAATGGGTACAATGAAAAATTGAAATTCTAAAATTAACCAGACTCACAAAAATAAGCACGTGAACAAGCACTATTACTTGTTTACTCGGTTTTTCTGTTTGCTAGGTTTTCTGGTTTGATGTGCCCATTTACTGTGAGAGGAAAATAATCTGTATTAAAAACACACACGCACACAAAAACACACACACACACACACAGAACAGTTAACAGACATAACTGAGACAGCAGCTGTGTCGGGGTGCACAAGTGTAATTATGTGTGGAAGGAAAACAGTGCGTGGTTCGTCTGAACCTTGGCAAGATGAGTATTTATATCCGGAGGGCAGACACGCAGTGGAGAGTGGCATGCAGACCTGATGTAGCCAGCGCAGGAAAACTGAGTCACCAGCGGCCGGAGGATCAACAGGACTGGCAGGGGCAGCGGTGAAATAGCGCACGGGTCTGCTTGGCGATGACATAACGCTGTGAGACGTGCTCGTCTCTGTGACATCATCACTTTGATAGCATGGCCTCCTGTCAGACGTAATCTGCTTTAACCCCTATGAGAAACATCACTGTGTGCTGCTGCTGTTTTAACCTCCTATGAGAAACATCACTGTGTGCTGCTGCTGCTTTAACCTCCAATGAGAAACATCACTGTGTGCTGCTGCTGCTGCTTTAACCTCCTATGAGAAACATCACTGTGTGCTGCTGCTGCTGCTTTAACCTCCTATGAGAAACATCACTGTGTGCTGCTGCTGCTGCTTTAACCTCCTATGAGAAACATCACTGTGTGCTGCTGCTGCTGCTTTAGCCTCCTATGAGAAACATCACTGTGTGCTGCTGCTGCTTTAACCTCCTATGAGAAACATCACTGTGTGCTGCTGCTGCTGCTTTAACCTCCTATGAGAAACATCACTGTGTGCTGCTGCTACTGCTTTAACCTCCTATGAGAAACATCACTGTGTGCTGCTGCTGCTTTAACCTCCTATGAGAAACATCACTGTGTGCTGCTGCTACTGCTTTAACCTCCTATGAGAAACATCACTGTGTGTGCTGCTACTGCTTTAACAAAAAACCTCCTATGAGAAACATCACTGTGTGCTGCTACTGCTTTAACCTCCTATGAGAAACATCACTGTGTGCTGCTGCTGCTGCTTTAACCTCCTATGAGAAACATCACTGTGTGCTGCTGCTACTGCTTTAACCTCCTATGAGAAACATCACTGTGTGCTGCTACTGCTTTAACCTCCTATGAGAAACATCACTGTGTGCTGCTGCTACTTGCTTTAACCTCCTATGAGAAACATCACTGTGTGCTGCTACTGCTTTAGCCTCCTATGAGAAACATCACTGTGTGCTGCTGCTGCTTTAACCTCCTATGAGAAACATCACTGTGTGCTGCTGCTGCTGCTGCTACTGCTTTAACCTCCTATGAGAAACATCACTGTGTGCTGCTGCTGCTGCTGCTACTGCTTTAACCTCCTATGAGAAACATCACTGTGTGCTGCTGCTTTAACTTCCTATGAGAAACATCACTGTGTGCTGCTGCTGCTTTAACCTCCTATGAGAAACATCACTGTGTGCTGCTGCTGCTGCTTTAACCTCCTATGAGAAACATCACTGTGTGCTGCTGCTGCTTTAACCTCCTATGAGAAACATCACTGTGTGCTGCTACTGCTTTAACCTCCTATGAGAAACATCACTGTGCTGCTGCTACTGCTTTAACCTCCTATGAGAAACATCACTGTGTGCTGCTGCTGCTGCTTTGACCTCCTATGAGAAACATCACTGTGTGCTGCTGCTGTTTCCAGCGGATTTCCTATAGTAAGAAAACCACTCAGAAATACAAATAAGTTAAAACAGTAGTGAGCCTGTGTGGTAAGATGCACATTTAGA
The DNA here is from genome assembly GCA_025169545.1 of Anguilla japonica. NCBI lineage: Eukaryota > Metazoa > Chordata > Actinopteri > Anguilliformes > Anguillidae > Anguilla > Anguilla japonica. The sequence continues at coordinate 28,887,035 of CM045900.1, read as the reverse complement.
CAGTCAGACTCATGGTGTACTCACTGAGTTTAGACCAAAACAAAACAATAAAGTTATGGTAGCTAAAACTATGACTGCACAAAGTAAAATCTACATCATGTTAAAATCAGTATAGAATATATATTGAGATTCAGGTTTTGGAACAAGAAATTCTACACTGCGTGGCTTTGGGGTACAGAAGATATACCCCATTTCCATTGCGTTTCAAACTTACACATAATACAATACAAGTTATTCCTTCAGTGAAACTGACATCAATATAATTGTTACATAAATCAGAAAGATTCTATGGATTCCTACCAGATAAAGGTGATGGAAATTTTAAAAAAATCCAAAATAGGGGTTTGAAGAGGTGTGCTTTTCAACTCCTGTTAACAGCTGATACCCTTTGAGGTTGAAGGGCCTCCTTCAATTCAAAACCACATATTCAATACTGAATTCTCTTCCATATTCAACACCACATATTCAATATCAAATTCCCCTCCACATTCAACACCACATACTCAATACTGAATTCTCTTCCATATTCAACACCTCATATTCAATATCAAATTCTCCTCCACATTCAACAGCGCATATTCAATATCGAATTCCCCTCCACATTCAACACCACATATTCAATACTGAATTCTCTTCCATATTCAACACCTCATATTCAATATCGAATTCCCCTCCACATTCAGTACAGGGCCTTCAGAATAAAACTTGTAGACTGTATTCCCAGAATGAGAGAAAGCCCGTATCACTGACCTGCAGCTCAGCACACAGCCCGGCTGAATCCATATATTGGCCTTTGTGTGACCGTAATACCAAATTCCATGCAACATCGATTAAGATTTCCATACGTCCAATAAATATGTGAAATTTCCATGTGAAGCATAAACTGATAAATGTTGTTTCCATGAGATCTGGCATGTATTCCTGCTTGGGGGGGGGGGGGGGGGGGGGGGGCAGTGGTCCCAGACTGTAAGTGGGGGTTCCATGATGTGTCATGGATGGAGGTGAGGAAGGCACAATAAAATACATCACACTACCAATACTCCTTCACTGCTGTCAAAATCAACACTGGACCTGTTCAATGCACTGAACTTGTGCCTCTGACTTCTGTTTAAGAAACATTTTAATTCAACACAAACCAGGCTGACCTTTAATAATGGGCTGGGTCACAGCAGCAGAAGGAACTCACTCATTAAGCAGGTTCTGGGTCTGAGGGTCCAATATCCTCTGTGGAGCCCCAGAATGATTCACCCATATTGCCCATGGCCTGTTCATGCCTCTCAATATAGAGAATTTACTGAGTATTTCAGACAAAAATAAGGAGGTAACATAGACTAGAGGCCTCACAGAGCAACTCCAACGCCCAGAGAAAACTCATAGTAAACAGTCCAGTGTGTCATATGCTGTACAATAAATTGCTATGACACTCCCCGCAAACTGCAAACAATTAACATTTTCGTAATAGCACATTTTTTAAATAGCAGAATGCTGCGTCATTTTCTCAAGTGTCAGTTGTACGCTGTTTGGCAGGATGGTCCGATAACGGTGCCGGTTCGACCCACAGTTCCTCCCCCTGGGGATGGTAAAGGAACATCTCCGAGGTCTCCCAGCGACCGATGCTGTCTGGTCCCGGATCTGGGCTGTTCTAGTGAAATCCCAGCTTTAATTGAGCTACCTCCATGAAATTCTCCTCGTCGCTTCGCCGCGTCCGATCGCCCATCTGCTGCGCCCCAGCTCCGCTTCCCGCCATTTTAACCCGCGAATAGAAACTAGAACCCCGACCAGAATGAGCTGAAGGAAGGACCCGGCGCTCGCCACGCCCGACGCTCGGGCAGTCAGCGCCGAGGAGCTCAGACGCAGAGGGACGGGGACCGGCGAAGGCCAGCCGAGCGTCTGTCACGGTCACAGGGACGCGCGAGTGCGAGTGAAGAAGACCCCGGACCGACAGAGTCAGGCAGGGCCCCCCAGGCAGGGCCCCCCAGGCAGGGCCCCCCAGGCAGGGCCACACGGCTCCCTGCGGCCACCGGGCCCAGAACAGGCCCGTCTGGAGCCATTTTGTCTTTTGGTTCAGTGCCTTTCAGCAGCATGGGCTCAATATGGCACAAAACAAAAAGAAGGTGGACAGAACTGGGAAAGGAGGAGGGAACAAGCGAGTGACCAAGAGTAACTGCGGGCTAGAGAGAGAGAGAGAGAGAGACAGAGAGAGAGAGAGAGAAAGAGCGGTGCATGCTGGGTGCTTTTCTCACATTCATGGTGAATCACCAGTGTTAAAAAGCTATTTGCAGCCTGCAAAAGGACTGGATTATAAAATTCACATGATTCATAAAGATGGATGAGCCATATTAAATCTTATAAGTCAATAATCTGATGGCCAGGGAAATGCCATTATCTCAAACTACTGTAGTCCTTCACTTCCTCACGCCTGGCTCGACTCATGTGGACCAGGGCTGGAGTCAGTTTCAGCCACTTCACAAAATGAATGAATTTCAGTTAATGACTGACTGTTGCTTTTCAGGCTGCAGTCCACCAAGCTGAGCTTAAAGCAGGACTGCGTTGGACGGCCACGTGTGGCGAGGGGCGGGTGTAGCGGGTGTAGCGGGTACTGCGCTGGACGGCTACGTGTGGTGAGGGGCGGGTGTAGCGGGTGTAGCGGGTGTAGTGGGTACTGCGCTGGACGGCTACGTGTGGTGAGGGGTGGGTGTAGCGGGTGTAGCAGGTACTGCGCCGGACGGCTACACATGGCGACAGAGGCGGGTGTAGCGGGTACTGCGCTCGATGGCTACGTGTGGTGAGGGGCGGGTGTAGTGGGTACTGCGCTGGACGGCTACGTGTGGTGAGGGGCGTGTGTAGCATGTGTATCACGTAGCTGCAAACCGATATATAAAGCATGCAGACATGCTGAAGACATTTAGTTACCGTTCTAGGCTGAGCTCTCTAACGGCATGTTGGGTACAGCATGTTGGGTAATGGTGAGGCTGAACCCTTTAACAGTGTGTTGGGTAATGGTGATGCATAGTCCATTAACAGTGTGTTGGGTAATAGTGAGGCTCAGCCCTTTGGAACGTGTGGTGAGGGGCAGTATGTTGGGTAATGGGTACTGGCTGACGCTTCGCATGGTGAGGGGGGCGGGTGTAGCGGGTGTATGTGGGTAACTGGCTGAGGCTCGCAGCCCTTTAACAGGGTGTTGGGGTAATGGTGAGGGGCTCAGCCCTTTAACAGGGTGTTGGGTATGGTGGATGGCGTGTGGTGAGGGGCGGGTGTCTTTAACAGTATGTTGGGTAATTACCGTTATAGGCTGAGCTCTTTAACGGCATGTTGGGTACAGTATGTTGGGTAATGGTGAGGCTCAGCCCTTTAACAGTGTGTTGGGTAATGGTGAGGCTGAGCCCTTTAACAGGGTGTTGGGTAATGGTGAGGCTCAGCCCTTTAACAGTGTGTTGGGTAATGGTGAGGCTCAGCCCTTTAACAGCATGTTGGGTAATGGTGAGGCTCAGCCCTTTAACAATGTATTGGGTAGTGGTAAAGCTGAGTCCTTTGACAGTGTGTTGGGTAATGGTGATGCAGAGTCCATTAACAGTGCATTGGGTAATGGTGAGGCTCAGCCCTTTAATAGTGTGTTGGGTAATGGTGAGGCTCAGCCCTTTAACAGTGTGTTGGGTAATGGTGAGGTTCAGCCCTTTAACAGCATGTTGGGTAATGGTGAGGCTGAGTCCTTTAACAGTGTGTTGGGTAATGCTGCTGTGGCCACTGCAGGAGAGGACAATGCACCACAAAGACGGTTTGTCAGAATTCCACCCCCCCAGCCCCCCCTCAGGCTGAACCGTGCAGCTCCACCTGAGCAACAGCACGCGCGCGTGGGAGGAGCCCATTACCCGCGCGAGCGGGCCTCCATCAATCACACCGGCGTCTGCAGGGACAGCGACACCGTCCCCGATCAGGGCTTCTGCATGACTAACGCTTTCAAACGCCTGCCCGCCCACACACATCACCCAGAACCAGGACAGAAAGGAGGGTAAAATGGGTCAAACCGCAGACTCCCAGAGTCCTGCACTCACCTACAGTGTACAGATGCATGTGTGTTTGTAACCCAATATGCACTACACTACAACAGCCCATTTATACATGTGCTTGTTTATTTGCTCTTAGCCGGGGTCGCTTGTGTCATTAGAATAGATGGCTGGATTTCTATAGCAGAAATTCAGCTTTAAGTGCCTCATTCAAAGGCACAATGGCAGTGGAAACCAAACCTACTGCTTTATAGTCACAAGCCTTGTTCCATAGCCGCTTCGCCACTGAACCACTTAGAAACACAAGGTCAGCCATGTTACAGATAGATATTAACCATGAAGTCAGTTAAAAGTCAGCCAATCTTCACTTAAACAGACTTTAGAACAGGGTTAGCAAACCGTTAGCGAGACTCAGGAGGCCGTACGCTAGCGAGGCTCTTCTCCCGCAGCGGCAAGAGGCTAGCGAGGCTCTTCTCCCCGCAGCGGGAGGAAGTACGCTAGAGAGGCTCTTCTCCCCGCGGCGGGAGGAAGTACGCTAGAGAGGCTCTTCTCCCCACGGCGGGAGGCTAGCGAGGCTCTTCTCCCCGCGGCGGGAGGCTAGCAAGGCTCTTCTCCCTGCGGCAGGAGGCTAGCGAGGCTCTTCACCCCACGGCGGGAGGCTAGCGAGGCTCTTCACCCCACGGCGGGAGGCTAGCGAGGCTCTTCTCCCCACGGCGGGAGGCTAGCGAGGCTCTTCTCCCCACGGCGGGAGGCTAGCGAGGCTCTTCTCCCCGCGGCGGGAGGCTAGCGAGGCTCTTCACCCCACGGCGGGAAGCTAGCGAGGCTCTTCTCCCCGCGGCGGGAGGCTAGCGAGGCTCTTCTCCCCGCGGCGGGAGGCTAGCGAGGCTCTTCTCCCCACGGCGGGAGGACGTACGCTAGCGAGGCTCTTCTCCCCGCGGCGGGAGGCTAGCGAGGCTCTTCTCCCCGCGGCGGGAGGCTAGCGAGGCTCTTCTCCCCGCGGCGGGAGGCTAGCGAGGCTCTTCTCCCCGTGGCGGGAGGCTAGCGAGACTCTTGTCCCCGCGGCGGGAGGCTAGCGAGGCTCTTCTCCCCGCGGCGGGAGGGCGTACGCTAGCGAGGCTCTTCTCCCCGCGGCGGGAGACTAGCGAGGCTCTTCTCCCCGCAGCGGGAGGCTAGCGAGGCTCTTCTCCCCGCGGCGGGAGGCTAGCGAGGCTCTTGTCCCCGCGGCGGGAGGCTAGCGAGGCTCTTCTCCCCGCGACGGGAGGCTAGCGAGGCTCTTCTCCCCGCGGCGGGAGGCTAGCGAGGCTCTTCTCCCCGCGGCGGGAGGCTAGCGAGGCTCTTTCTCCCCGCGGCGGGAGGCTAGCGAGGCTCTTCTCCCCACGGCGGGAGGCTAGCGAGGCTCTTCTCCCCCGCGGCGGGAGGCTAGCGAGGCTCTTCTCCCCGTGGCGGGAGGCTAGCGAGGCTCTTCTCCTCGCGGCGGGAGGCTAGCGAGGCTCTTCTCCCCGCGGCGGGAGGCTAGCGAGGCTCTTCTCCCCGTGGCAGGAGGATGTACGCTAGCGAGGCTCTTCTCCCCACGGCGGGAGGCTAGCGAGGCTCTTCTCCCCGCGGCGGGAGGCTAGCGAGGCTCTTCTCCCCGTGGCGGGAGGCTAGCGAGGCTCTTCTCCCCGCGGCGGGAGGCTAGCGAGGCTCTTCTCCCCGCGGCGGGAGGCTAGCGAGGCTCTTCTCCCCGCGGTGGGAGGCCATAGGCATACTCGTTCCGCTCTCTGTTGACGCGCGATCGGTTTCTCCGGCGTACGGCTCGGAGATGAAAAGATCTCGCGCTCGTTCTGAACACATCCCAGGTTCCGCTCCTTCCCTCCGGACCCCAGGGAGATGAAAGCTGGCTGGTGGCTGAGGAGCTTAAGCCTGGCTTCTGCCTTGCATCAGCGGCCCCTCCACATATCAAAACATGGTCCCTTTCAAAGGTCTTTCCACACCATCTTCACTCACACTGGAGCACAATCTGACACCCTGTTTACAGACTCATCTTTCTCTTTTCAAGATAATCATCTTTTATTTGCAGCAAGCCTTTTTCCATCTAGTCAGGCTAGCTTTACGCGCCTTACATAAGACGCTAAAAAACATTGTTTTTAAAGTTTCTTTTTTTAGGTGCGTAAAACCTGCGCAGCGACCCTTTTTAGGGTAAGGGCCAACAATATTCATGAGTCACAACCACAGAGAGGAGGATACTGAAGACTGCCCAGCATCCCGGGTCCAACCATGTCCCAAATCATTCCAATCGCTTTTCCATTTTCTGAAGCAGTTGGAAGCTGTACCAGCACACAGACACTGCACAGCACTGACCGCCCAGGGCAAAAGAAGAGAGACTAAGACGGAAACTTCTGCTCAAAGCAGCAAATGATGTAAGCTCTGGCAATAACGCAGACAGTTTGATTTTACAGATGAACTGAACATTAAAAAATAGGGCCGCAATGCCGACACTGATCCAATGAAAGTGTTGCTATTCCAGAGGAGGGTCCTGCCTCTTACCAGCTCTTTATTTCTGCTTTTCTTACAAACTCAATAGACAGCAGCTCAGCGAGGACTTTGGGAAAGACAAGGGTGACCATAGCGTTGTCCTGATTCAACTCCGTAACAGATCCTACCTGGCAAACACTGTGGTTCAGTGGAACGCAAAGAAAAGCACCTGCATTACCCAGCTGTAGAACAAGCGCACTTCTATTCCGGATTCACAAACGCTGAGCCAGCACTTTTAAACGAGGGGGTTACATCTGATATGTCTGATAACAGCAGCAAGAAAAAAAATGCCCTCGTTCACAATGAAAGACGTTCTGAAGTGGGTCCAAGCAGAGATTGAGTTTTCCCCATGACGCAGCTGAAGGCCTGGTACTGTACCTGAGGAAAGGCGGCCTCACTGAACCCTTCTCCCCTCATCCTGTCACTTCCAACAGCATCAGAACATTTCCTAGGACGTGACACGCCGACGCAAACGGCCTCCCCCAGCATCCGAGCCGCCGTTTATGCCTCAGCTGCACATCACCATGACAAACGCCGACAGCTCCCAATAAAGAGAAGCTACATCAGTGTGATGCAGCGCTGAAGACAGGTTTGCACAGGTCTGGGGAACAGATCATGAGATGAGAGGTTAGAACTGACACTTATCTGTACTGATTGGCACTATATTATTCGTGAAACTTTTAAATGAGAAATTGAATACCAGGCAAAGACATATTTTAACCATTTAAGTTAAACTGAAGCCCAGACTCCGCACTGTTTGTGTCATATCACTGAATCAGAAAGCACAGATTTTTAGCCTAATGATGTGCACTGTGGTATGCTATTAAATCCTGACCTGACCTATCAAATTCGGTATGTGCGTGTGAACATGTGTATGATCGCGTGTGTGCATGTGTGTGTGAGTGTATGTATGTGTGTTGCGCATGTGAGTGTATGTGTATGTGTGTGCGTGTGAGTGTATGTATGTGTGTTGTGCATGTGAGTATATGTGTATGTGTGTGTGTCTGAGTGTAGGTATGTGTGTTGTGCGTGTGAGTGTATGCGTATGTGTGTGCGTGTGAGTGTATGTATGTGTGTTGTGCATGTGTGTGTATGTGTGTGTGTGTGTAAGAGAACACTCCAACAGAGCCATTACAGCAAAAGCCAAGTCAACCAGTGGAGTAACTTTCACACAACCAGGAGAACCCAAGCCCTTACTCATGGGTTAGGGTAAGGAGCACTTACATACCACATTATACCAGACACATAAACACTATTCATTACCAGCATTATTACAGCCACAGTATGACAGTCATAGAATTACATACTGTCTTGGCTAAACCAGCCCTTATGTAAACAGTCAGATGCAGCAATGCTGACATGTGACCTGGGGCGTCGCACAGGGCGGAGCTACGCAGGGGCGAGACAGTGGGCGGAGCTACGCATGGGTGTGGCGGTGGGGGGAGCTATGCATGGGTGTGGCAGTGGGCAGAGCTCTAGAGGGGTGTGGCACTGGGCAGGGCTCCACAGAGGAGTGGCAATGGGTGGAGCTCTAGAGGGGTGTGGCAGTGGGTGGAGCTACACAGAGGAGTGGCATGGGTGGAGCTCCATGTGAACATATGAAACACTAAGGGGTGCGGGTTGGGTTTTGGGGTCACAGTAGAAATCCTTGCATTAGAGCGCAGTCTTTATGCGTAGACTTCAATATGCATGATTTATTTCTTTTGTTTTGAATTTTTCATGTTACAATGGGGTTGAATCCATAGAATGGAGATACTAAAAAGCTAAACTGTAACCTGTAACTATTCAAGCCAAAGACTGACATGGTCTGGACATGATCTAGGGCAGGGGGGCTCAAATCTGGCCCTCGAGGCCAGTAATGCTGCTGGTTTTCTATTCTGCCTGACAGTCCACTGATCGATTAATATTGATTGGCCAGAGAATGAATTCACCTGGTATCCCAGGTTTAAATCAGTCCTGATTAGAGGGGAAGAATGAAAATAGGCAGTACTACTGGCCTCGAGGGCCAGACGTGAGCATCACCTGGTCTAGTGCAGAAGTGTGCTTGCTGGAGTATGCATAGGGCTGGTCTGTGGTGAGGTCACAGGGCAAATGGTTTGATGTGGTGAGTTCACAGAGGAATGGTTTGGTGTGGTGAGGTCACAGAGAAAATGGTTTGGGGTGGTGAGGTCACAGAGGAAACGGTTTGGGGTGGTGAGGTCACAGAGGAAACGGTTTGGTGTGATGAGTTCACAGAGGAAACGGTTTGGTGTGATGAGGTCACAGAGGAAACGGTTTGGTGTGGTGAGGTCACAGAGGAAACGGTTTGGTGTGGTGAGGTCACAGAGGAAACGGTTTGGGGTGATGAGGTCACAGAGGAAATGGTTTGGTGTGATGAGTTCACAGAGGAAACGGTTTGTCATAGTGAGGTCACAGAGGAAACAGTTTGGTGTGGTGAGGTCACAGAGGAAACGGTTTGGGGTGATGAGGTCACAGAGGAAATGGTTTGGTGTGATGAGGTCACAGAGGAAAAGGTTTGGTGTGATGAGGTCACAGAGGAAACGGTTTGGTGTGAGGAGTTCACAGAGGAAACGGATTGGTGTGATGAGGTCACAGAGGAAACGGTTTGGTGTGGTGAGGTCACAGAGGAAACGGTTTGGTGTGGTGAGGTCACAAAGGAAACGGTCTGGGGTGATGAGGTCACAGAGGAAACGGTTTGGTGTGGTGAGGTCACAGAAGAAACGGTTTGGGGTGATGAGGTCACAGAGGAAATGGTTTGGTGTGATGAGTTCACAGAGGAAACGGTTTGGCATAGTGAGGTCACAGAGGAAACGGTTTGGTGTGGTGAGGTCACAGAGGAAACGGTTTGGTGTGGTGAGGTCACAGAGGAAACGGTTTGGTGTGGTGAGGTCACAGAGGAAACAGTTTGGGGTGATGAGGTCACAGAGGAAACGTTTTTTGGTGTGATGAGGTCACAGAGGTAACGGTTTGGTGTGATGAGGTCACAGAGGAAACGGTTTGGTGTGATGAGTTCACAGAGGAAACGGTTTGGTGTGATGAGGTCACAGAGGAAACGGTTTGGTGTGGTGAGGTCACAGAGGAAACGGTTTGGTGTGGTGAGGTCACAGAGGAAACGGTTTGGGGTGATGAGGTCACAGAGGAAACGGTTTGGTGTGATGAGGTCACAGAGGTAACGGTTTGGTGTGATGAGGTCACAGAGGAAACGGTTTGGTGTGATGAGTTCACAGAGGAAACGGTTTGGTGTGATGAGGTCACAGAGGAAACGGTTTGGTGTGGTGAGGTCACAGAGGAAACGGTTTGGTGTGGTGAGGTCACAGAGGAAACGGTTTGGGGTGATGAGGTCACAGAGGAAACGGTTTGGTGTGGTGAGGTCACAGAAGAAATGGTTTGGTCTGGTGAGGTCACAGAGTTTAGGAACGGGGTGAGCGGGGTGTGAACTGGGGTGGCGGTGAGAGAGATGGCTTTAAGGCCTGGGCAGAACTCGGGTGTCAGAGCCGGGGGCAGCTACACTAAAGGTGCATATCGGGTTCAGCGGTGTTCCCACATATTTGCAGGGAATAAGAGCTCATTCATCCCAGCCTGAGCAGAACAGCAGGCCTGTGCACCGGGAGCCACATACAGCTACAGGGAGCTGCTCAAAAAGAGCGGCTCATCCCCCTCTCACAGAGAGAGAGAGGGAGAGAGAGAGTGGGAGAGGGAGCGGAGAGGGAGGGAGGGAGAGAGAGAGAGAGAGAGAGAGAGGGAGCAGAGAGGGAGGGAGAGACAAAGGGGGGGGGGGTGGGAGAGAGAGAGAGGGAGAGGGAGAAGGGGGGGGTGGAAGAAAGGGGGGGAGAGAGAGGGAGCAGGGAGGGAGGGAGAGAGAGAGAGAGGGAGCAAGAGAGGGAGGGAGAGAGAAAGTGGGAGAGGGAGAGGGAGGGAGGGGGGAGAGAGAGGGAGAGGGAGAGAGGAGAGAGAGGGAGGGAGAGACAAAGGGGGGGGGTGAGAGAGAGAGAGGGAGAGGGAGAAGGGGGGTGGAAGAGAGGGGGGGGGGGAGGGGAGAGAGAGGGAGCGGGGAGGGAGGGAGAGAGAGAGGGAGCAAGAGAGGGAGGGAGAGAGAAAGTGGGAGAGGGAGAGGGAGGGAGGGGGAGAGAGAGAGGGAGAGGGGAGAGAGAGAGGGGAGGAGAGGGAGGGAGGGAGAGAAAAGGGGGGGTGTGGGAGAGGAGAGAGAGAGAGAGAGAGAGAGAGGGAGCGGGGTGGAAGAGAGAGGGAGAGAGAAAAGGAGGGGGTGGGAGGGGGGAGGGAGAGAGAGGGAGTGGGGGAGAGGGAGGGAGAGAGAGAGGAGAGAGAGGAGAACATAAAACATGCAGAGAGCCTGTCAAACAGGCTGAAAAGTGCTTCTGTTCTGTACTCTTCACTTTAACTGTAAAATGTTGTGTCAGTGCCTTCTGACTGAATGCTTCTAGCTGTGTAAACTTCTAGTAGGAAAACAAGAGTGCCATTCATTAATATGCAAATAGGTCTGTGCTAATTGAGGGTTGCGGGACATGCACACACACACGCAGCTCTGTAACAAATTATTATTATTATTATGTATCTGCCTACAGCGCATCGAATCAGATTTAATCAAAAAGACATTGACTGAAATTCACTGAATGTGCCAGTAAACTGGTAATGCGGCAAAACCCAAATCCAGAAGTCAGACGTTTCAAAAATGAACATACTCAACGATTTTAAAAAATGTTACGTGTACTTTTTAAAAGTAAATGTAAGGCAGTAAATGAGTAATGGTGTCACCCTGCAAAGGGCAGTTAAGGCAATCCGGCGGGCCTCGCATGATTAATGTTTTATTTAATGTCTCATGATTAATAATAAATAAAGTTTTATTTATTTCAGAGAATTCCGTTTTTTTAGGGGCTTTTGCTGCTGGCCCAATATGAAGGAACCCTCGAGGTCCAGGTCAGCCCAGCGTGACGGGGGGGGGGCGGGACCGGCCCGTTCACACCACTCCGTGTAACACCGCGGTTCAGCACTTTCAGATGCTTATTCGTTCACAACATGCACACGCCTTAATGGCGGCACTGAGCATTGTGGGACTTTGAGTAGGGTACAGATGTGGCAGCTTGGAACCCTTGACCTCAGCTGTCCAGTTACAACAAATAAAACAACAACATCCTGCTTCTCAAACTTTGCTTTGCTCTCAGTGGAAATCATCCTTCCTTCTTTGAAAAACAGCCCAGACTTCATCATAAATACTGCTACTGCTGCTGATGCTACTGCTATTACTATTACTACTACTACCACTACTACTAGTACTACTACTGCTACTATTACTGTCACTGGACATTAGCTGTAATAGTAGCAGTAGTGACAGTCTTAGGTCTAATTTATCATAATAATGTTGGCACTCAACACAGAATGTTTGCCAAAGTTTAATGACAATTTACTTAATGGAAAAAAACAGAATTAACACCTTGTGTCGCTGCATTTGTTTAACACTGGCAGTGAGAAATATATGTCCGTGCTGAGAAACTGTTTCCCTATCTAAAGGACCTATGTCCTCAATGTTAAGAGATCGGTCACCTTACCCAGCTTCCTGGAAGTGGGCAATCTATCCCTGAATTCTTTCCAGAGATTAGTATCTGCTGGTCTCTCTCTCTCTCTCTCTCTCTCTCTCTCTGTTTCTGTATCTCTTTCTCTCTCACTCCATCTCTCTCTCGCTCCCCCCCCCCACCCCCCACCCTACCTCTCAAAGGACTCTGTCTGTTTACCAAAACACTGGTGCTCCAGACACAGAGAGCATCTCCTCCTATTTCCTGCTAGATTTCCGTAAGAGACGGGAAAACAGAACTGGAAAAGCCAAGGGAATGAAGCAGTGAGGGAAGAGTGGGTCTGCCCACCGTCACACCCCGTAAACACTCCAGGACACGCCGGAGTCAGAGGAACATCATTTACTGCATGTGTGAGCGCAGTTTCATTTCAATAACAGTCATTTACACAGTGAATGCTGCCAAGGAAAAACAGTCTTGTTTTTAACGTTTAGTGAATATTTTCAAAATCTGCGCATCTAATGTTTATTTTATTTTTTTACAGCTAGCACCCACTGAAGTCAGTTTTACACATTAGCTGGTCGGGGAAAGATTGAACCGTCTGAACAGTAATTGCTATGGTTTGTCACGCTGTGTTGACCAAAGAGGCTGTACTTGCGTGCTAAAAGCCACAATTTGCGCTAATAGAGACAGAGAGCTTGCAAAACAAACACTCCCACAAGCGCTGCTTATAATTTTCCACTCTAACACTCATCATTGGCCTAATCTTGGATCAGACCCATGTGAGCTCACATCAGTTCATCACAACACCCAGCTGCTGCAATGAAACAATCCAAACCGCGGTGTCCCAGAACGCATCTTATTGTTTTTTTTTTTTCCAACTTGGATTACATATATTAACAACACAACGAATTACAACCACACATTTCCAAAAGGACAATAATATTTTTTACATTGGTCATTAAAGTTCAGCTATGAATTCCATCACTTAAATGCACACGACATTGTGAATACCGATATTACATTAGTCAAGAACGAGTTATTGTGAAATTCAGTTTTGACGTGGGGAAAAACAGACATCAAAAATTCCCCACACCACAGGAAACGCGATACTACTTTCAGCGATTTTGAAAACCGATACAGCATAACTGTCATGCGCAGGTGCAGTATTTATAAGCCAAAAAAAAGTTTAGAAGTAGGCCCGCATCAGCAGGGATTAATCTTATTCAAAAATACAATTCACTTTTACATATGTATGCAAAAAAAGAGCTTTGTGTTAACCCAAGGTAAATTCTCATGAAACTGAACAGTTAAATGTTTTGCAACAGGAGTGGGACGACGGATTTTTCACCAGCTTCACATGGGATGTGAATCACCCATCCACCGCGCCAGTACACGCTGCACACCGAGCGATGTGGTTGCCCGGAGATGCGAAGGGAAATGCGTAGCTACTTACACGAATGCGTGGTACACAAATGCCCAGGCACGTGGTCTCTCCAGGACATTGTAGAGGTAATTCTGCAGCCGCCGGTAGCGCGCGTTCCTGCGGCCGCTCTGTGCGCTGTAGGTGAGCGGTTTCCCGAGCAAGCTTAGGCGGGCTCCTTGCTTCCCTCGCAGGCTGTCCGCGCTCCCGGCACCTGTTGTGCCCGGCGTAACGCCAGAGCCACTCAGCAAACCATCCCCGGCTCTGGCCGAGTTGTTCATCGTCCTTCGACCAGACTCGACATCTTTAAAGCCATAGCCCTCCGCGCGGTGCCCCGAGGAGGTCTTCATCCAGAGCCCAGAGCTGCCCTCATCTCCGCTGTGGTTGCGGGGCATGGCATCACCAGCGCGAGCTGGCAGTGCGCTTTGGAGCCCGGGAGCATGCACATACAACAGTAGTTGCGCAGGGCGGCTTTGGAGTAAGCGACTAAAATATAAAAATATATATCTTCTCCGCTGTTTTGAGCCTTCAGTGAAATAAAGAAATTTATATAAAGCAAGTGAATATGTGTAATGTATCTAAAATTCGTTCTATCGGGTCATCAGTGTATTCAAGTATTCCGGGATTTGTAGAAAGTGCTAAAATTCACAGTGCTCTGGCCATCTGAGACAAACACTGGGTGAGGGGGGTTTTGAAGGAGTGTCACTGTCTCCAGGGGTCGGAATTTGGAGAGGGGAGGGAAGCACCCAGCAGACCCTCAGGTCTCTAATCCTTCACACTCAGTTTGCAGTGTGGCATCCATGTGCACAGGAAGTGCGGAGCGTAGATGAGCTGCGAACCCCGAGCGACGCCGTTAACGAAGAGCAAGCTGTTGCTTTCAATCCAAGTCATTAATGTCGCTCCTTTCGCGCGCGCATCGTTCCAATTGCTTTTTGTGTAAAATGACAGCAAACATCGGCCCAAAATGAAACATTCTGGCAGTCCCTTCCGAGAAGGAAATTCGTGGTTACCGTTTTGTGTACTTTTGTCACCAATAGGACGTAAGCTTGAGCGTTAAGATTGACATCGCAAACCTGCACAAGTCCTTCTTCCCTGCGACGGTCATGTATCCCATTTACTTCCTAAGAATCAGTCAAATAACAAGTATTCCGTTTTTGTTCCATCCTCGGTGCATCTGAGAATCCATGTACAGACGCCGGGAAACAGTGCGCCAAAGAGCTCTGTACGTATTCAGTCCGACTTCATGTAGTTTTCTCTTTAGAAGCACAAGTTCTTTTTACAGAGGTAGTGCTAGGCGAGCACTAAATTGGAACGCTGACATCAATTACATAAAATATAACTTCATAGTTGAGGAGATACTCGACCGAGAAAGCAACGGAGCATTTATCTGTCATCCCCTAAAGAGAAATATGTGACTAATTCTCTACTTACACATGAGAGTCAGCACCATTCCCGCTGTCGGCGTTCTTCCGTGGAAAGAGGAAATATTCAGTGCGCGTCAAACCAAATGAGATACGACAATGCAGAGTATCTTATTTATTTTAGATATTAAAGTAAACTGAACTAATCAATATTTTGGCTTGCGACTCAGTCTCGTTTTCCATTT
The DNA here is from genome assembly GCA_025169545.1 of Anguilla japonica. Taxonomy (NCBI): domain Eukaryota; kingdom Metazoa; phylum Chordata; class Actinopteri; order Anguilliformes; family Anguillidae; genus Anguilla; species Anguilla japonica. The sequence continues at coordinate 28,871,963 of CM045900.1, read as the reverse complement.
GCTTTTGCCAGTAGTGTGACTCGCTTTCACTCTCTTAGCGTCTCTATTCTAAGGCACAGAGCTTCTGTCAGACGAAACACGTGACCTAAACTGAAACGACAGGCATACACCGACACGCACGCGGTGTCAGAGGGTCCGCGATTGCCAACATGGCAGAATGGTAACGCAGCACGCAGCCCATATCCAGGAGCCCGGCTCATGTGGTGGGTGTCCCGGGCTCGCGCCTTCCTTCCGGCGCATCTATCCATTTCCCTCAAATTATCAAAGTCCGAACAAAATTATACGCAGAAGAAAATATTACCTCATTAAAAGTCTTTTGGAAGAGCCCATTGAATAACAATGTTTAAATTAAAATTATACAAGTCAAACATAGCTACTCGTTACACAAAATTTTAGGAAAGAAAGCGCTTAATTCTGTATATTATAGTCTTTGATGGGTCATGTTTTGTAATGCTTGGAAAAGCGTCAACTACGAATCAAACTGGTATGTAATTGTATGTTGGCCTACAGTAAAAATTGTGCATCCACTGAAACAATGAAACAATGCTATGTGTGGCTCTATACGCAGTAAGCTCATGTATAAAAATGTGCATCATCCCGCAAAGACTGCGCTATCCTTTAAAAAGAAGAAATAAAGAAAGTAAAGTTGAAAGCCAACGGCTAAATCATGGCCATAATCTGTAAAATCTGAAACCAATATAGAACGTCAGAGTGATTGTAAAGAGTCTCCTGCTGTGGTCGTGCTCTGCCGGCCCAAACCACCCTGCCCCCGGTCACAGCTGTTCCCTCTACCCGGCTGCTTTAAATATTTGCCGATGAAAAATGGACCATTGAATTTGGATACGGTTTTCCTATACGGGTTTGTATATCATGCGTATAACCTAGACTACTGTACGCACGCATTAATGTACAGCGATCAATACTTGAGACATACTAATTTTGTTGTGTTACGTTGGCCTTTCTTATATATTCTGAAAGATAAATATAGTTTTGGTGAAATTTTGGACGAATGTAATGTCCTGTATCAAATAACCAGGAAAGCCTGCGAGATAAACTTTTACTATCTGTCATCAGTGAAACACGTCGAGGTCCCGATTCATCGGTGCTTTTACGGAATGATTCTATTGCGCCAGTAATATTGTAAGCGCGCATAAATCCAATCTGTACGATTTGGTTTTTGGATTTTAAAAACAAACTCACTGATATACGTACTCGCATGTGCAAAAGAACAACTTTCAGCTTTTTAGTGGCAAAACAACCGGAGTGTAAGTGTGCTTGTCCGTGTGTTTTGGTCAGTTCTTCTCATTTGAAATGTTAGAAACACAGTAAATAACGGCTTCATTGCCTGTTTATGTGGGCCTACCTCATAAAATATTTAACGCCTATTATACTGCAACTCACAGGACGCGGCTACTGTCGTACTATGAGAACACAAGCTTTCTATTAGGCTTTTAAATTTTTTGTCTGGCATGTAATGTAAATAGCAACATACAGATTTTTGCACATAGTTTTTCTCTTCAATGAATCTCCGGTTTCCATCTTTAAATGTCAATTTTTTTTTAATCGTTCAATAGAGGTATTATATTAAGCACGTCTATTAAAACATACAAAAATAAATATAAATTGAGATATGCCTGACTCTCGTCCTTTATGTACTGAGTTTTATAATCTGCTCGCATATTAAAATGATATATATTATCATTAGAAATGCTTCCAAATATTGACAATGCAAAGATTCATCCTCAGTTGGATTTAATAGTCCATAATCTAGTCTCTCGGTGATGTAACAGTAAATTTGAATCTGCGAGTAAATTAAAAACCTGCCAGTAAAGTGGCCATTACATTTCTGGATGAATCGTGACCGCAGTCTAATTCTATTGCTGCGCTGCCGCGTCATTCCTTTCAAATACAGCTAATCGGAGACAAAGTGAATCTAATGACAGGACACCCGTCTGCACTTTTATCTCTTTTTCTAAGAATAGAATTCGGAAATATGGGCGTACCATCTGCCTTTTATGAATTCACTGAAATTAGGACTATCCAACATCTGCGCGTTTAATTTAGACAGGAATCGCAAGTGAACATCGCAATCAAACAGCAATTCGAAAAGGAAAAAATGCGAACAGCCTTTTGCCACCGGTCACCTTCGGGGCAGATGAGTTTGACTCGGGAGCTTATTTGAGTTGTAGAACAAACGTAGGGAGACTGGGGGATCCTAGAGGTTAAAGGGGAAGAGAATTTGGGTCTGAATACAAATTAGTTGTTGTACAATTCATCACCTAAAGACTGGGACCAGGAAATGTAAAACTGGAAGATTTCTGTGGGGTATTTTAGCGTCAGTTTGAAAGAGTCAGCGATATCTCTCATTCTAGCGTCTAGTCTCACAACCGAGTCTCAGCCCAGGACTCAAGGGGCTCAAATGGCTGGCCTGCTCTGCGCACATTGGGTCTGTGTTGCGGGGGCGACTGAACACGGGTCACTGCAAGAGTTCTTCGCCTCTTTCCAGGACTGAAAGGCTGGAGGCAAGGGGGGTCAGGCCACCTTTAAGCACAATGAGCAAAAGCGCAAGTTCGAGCACTACTGAACAGAAACGCACCCTCTAGTGGTGTAAGGTTATTGGTGCAGTCTCAGCTGGTGGAAAAAACAGCTTGAAAACTATGAACGCTTGGATCCTTTATTTTAATGCACAAGAGAAAAGCAAATTGGCGAAAAAATGTTGTATTTCCAGGTTTGGTAAAAGAAATGTGATAAATTGTTCACAGTAGTACTGGCCTGTGTCAACTGCATAAAGAACTGAAAAGCTAAATGTTAACAGGTTCAGTCTGCTCCAAAATAAATAAATAAATAAAAAATAAATAAATAAATAAATAAATAAAACGACTATAACTCCAGGTTAAAGGAACTGCTCCAATGCCTGAGTTTATTCAGTGCATGGGCGGTGTCCCCCACACAATGAAGCACAGTTTGTGCTTTGGTCATCCGGGCACTAGCAAGTCCACCTGTTAAACTGCGCATGAAGCGTCTTCCTCCAACACATACCTGCGCAAGGCTGAATTTCAAACCTCACATCCCAGTAGGCACGAGCCCCAATCCACATGGAATGCATTTAGCTCAGGTTTTATCCGGATACAGCCTGGCTATATCCGGATAAACCCTGAGCTAAATTAATGCTAACATGAGCTAACCTAGTCTGTTTATGTCAAAACATCTCTCAACCTAGATTTGCACCCCTCTAGACGTCTATATTCCAGCTGGATTCAGGCTTGTGATCACTGGGATGCCGTGGAAAAGTGCACGCATTTGCCTGCATTCTCCAGGAATCAACTACGAAGATGCGAGGACTGTTGCGGCATGAGCATGTTGGGGGATTCCAATCTGGGAGAAAAAACAGGAAAAGTGATATTCCAAACGGAATGTTCTGAACAGCCATTCCAGTTCAGTGGCCTCGTGGTATAAACGCCTAAACAGGTAACATATAAGAAAAACTGTTCGGCTATACTAGTCTTAGGCCCTTCCATTTCAGAACTGAGAATGCTAAATGATTACACAGGTTTAACGGCTTTTATTGAGTGCCATTTTATTTGAATCATTGTCTATTTAATTGCCTTTTAATTTTTTTTTTTTGCTGTAAAGCGATAAGAATGCTTCCAAAATATTACCGTTCGTTAAACTGCAGGGACGGCTTTCCTGTCAGAGACATACATGAAGCACGAAGTGACACTTGAACAGCGTCAGTCGAATCACGCTCTAATTGCAATGATTTAATTATTGTTTCCTAAGGCTGATCTGAAAGCGTAATGTTTCCCCTCTTTGATTTAGATTTCGTATTGTTCTTTCTCTTCCACGCTTCGGGTATCTGACAGCGCGGTCTGTGTTTCCTCCTGTTTGGCGAATGTAGCGGCTTTAGCCTTTATGATGTGTAAAACGAAGTGCATCACGTTTCCCCTTTGGCAGAGGAACAGACAGCATTTCATCTGCCAGTTAACCATTCGCACATCTCTTATCTGGCACATTGATAGTGTACAGAATACACGTCTGCAGCAAGCATTATTGTACAATCAAATATAATTATCGAAGAGCCCAATCACACGAAAACCAGCCAACATGGTCGGACCCAATCGCTGTGTTTAAAGAACACCTTGGATTTTTTTTTTTTTTTTTTTTGAAGTCACACCTGAGCCCGTAATTAAACACACAGAAAGGTATTTCTTTAAAGCTTTGTTTCAGAACAAAAAGTGCTTGAGTTGCTTTCCTGGACAAACTGAAAATTGTATTCTATCTGCAATAGTAAGGATATTAAGCATGTATTCTTTTGCGTGTATAACACCATTTAGAAGCAGAGTAGCACACAATGCTTCACAATGGACATGAAAAAAACCTCATTTAAAAAAATGGGAATAAAATAAATAGTGGCCCCTTAAAGGCAATCAAGCTAAATTGGTGATACTAAACACAAAACTAAACATGGCATCACGTAATGATAGGAACTCTGGGCTCTGGGTAATGGCCACCTTTACATTTCAAAGAATAATATTCATGAAGGCTGTTCCAGAATGCTGTCAAAATTCCGAGGATCTTAATCCTAAAGAGGCCACCGGAAAAACATTCCCAATAACAGCTGACCTGGCGAATAGCATCAGGAAGAGCCCTCCAGTCTCAGTCCAGGAAATGAGGTGGAGAGAAGCTCAGGTTCCTGTTCTCCTTTCTCTATGCCACTGCTCTCCAGACAGAGTATTGTTTAGGATGACCTGATTACTTATCTAATGCCACTGCTCTTCAGACAGAGTATTGTTTAGGATGACCTGATTCCTTCTCTTCTTTCTCTAATGCCACTGCTCTTCAGATAGAGTATCATTTAGGATGAGCTGACCACAGAGTAGAAGCTCATTCAGTGTGCCTGCACCACTCCAAACTGCTCATCTTTGCATCAAAGCGACTGCCTCTGCATTTCGCATCATCAAAATACGGCACCGAGCGTGAAATGTCTTCAAGGACAGACACACTACACACTGTGGGGAAAGTGTTCCACCGCACTGATAAATATCTGCGGCATCCACACTGAGAAGACGGGGTCCCCCACCTCACAGAGACCTGCAGCTAGCTGGGATTTTGGCAGTAAAGCAGTGCAATTTCGCACAAAGCATTTGAGGACATTTGATTTCTTCTGAGTGTTTAAGCCTCCCCTGGGAGTCTGTCAGCGGGGGCCATATTTCTGCAGCGCTGAAAGACAGCACAGCGCTGAAAGCCTGCGTGAGCACAGGCATGTTCTCCCATAACCCCAGACATAAAAATACTGAGGAGATTATATGGCCATCGGGATCAAGGCAATGGGAAATGAATAATGAGTCTTAAAGTACTGGTAATAGATTCATTTGAGAGATGGAGTTCTACTCTTGGTCTGCTTTTTAACATATTTGCACGAATGGGCATAAATCAGCTTCCTTTTAAAATGTAAAAAATTTTCACAGCTGTGACTGGTATCTGAACTTAACAGCAAGCAAGACTGCACTGGCTTCGCTTTAAGCATCCACTAGGATGAGAGGTGAGTGTGTGTGTGTGTGTATATATATATACACATATGCATGTACTGTATATGCATGTGTGTGTATACATGCATACACTTATGCAAGTTCAGCAATCAGCAATCACTAAAACATTTGCTAAATTGAGTTTGAGGAAAAAGTGTAACACTTGTTCTTACCGGGAAGTCAAAGTTAAGGACCAGTGCTGATTGGAAACAGGCTGTTAGCCTGGCAGTCACTCAGCTGGCCCAGAATGCAGCTCTGCCTGTCCAATACGCTTTATACACAGGCTTTATGTTGCTTTGTGGGTCCACTTAAAACATCGTCCTCACAAACCCTAAAATTAGCACACACATACGTTTGTAGTTCAGCTGTGCAAGTAACAATATACATGGTTGAAATCCAAGGCTTAGGAGATCAGGTCCATGTGGCCTAGCACAGGGAAACAGTTTAAAACGCATTAAGGAAAGTGAGAATGACTGGCTGAGTACATTGTCTTATCAAAATATATATTTTCCTTACCGCATATTTTCCATACAATGGGTACGAATGCAGGCAGCCTAAAATTGAGCGTTTTAGTGTGTTATATAGTAAGTACAGATTCACAGAAATTACTGCGCGAATCATGAGCAGACACTTGCCTCCTGAGAGATGCAGGTCGATCTTTCAATAACAAACAGCAACAGAAAACGTTTTTCAGTCATCTGAGTTCTTCATTCAGAATGTCCATTCTCAACTGCATACTGCTTCAGAACAAAATATGGTGCACTTTAAAACGGAAGTGAGCTTGAAACAAGGTGAACACCTCTGGGAAATGCAAAATAGCTATCTTACATGCACATTAATGCAAACGGAAACTTTCAGTTCACAGACAACACATATCTTACCTCACACTTTGGGCTGCATTTGTGTAAATTAGCAATCATTCCCACCTCATTATAATCCGCTTACAATATAGCAAATAGTAAAAAGTGTGCAGTTTAAATCACATGATAATGCTGTCCCCACAGACAGATTTGAGAAGCATCATGGAGGTTTTGGACAAAATTTTAATAAACCAATTGCACTATATCTGCCATATTAAAGTAGCTTTTGTTAATGTTCTTATTTCTGTCCAATTTAAAGTTTTTGTAGAACACAAAATTCCCCAATATCTGTCCCACTAAACCCGGGGTGCACTACTCTGGTTGGAGGGACTGTCTGTGTGCTGGTTTTTATTCCCACCAGTGACCTAAATTTTAGTTTCCCCCCACTACGAACTACACTGGTTCACTGCTGTACTTTGGCAGAGTAAAATGTTTAGGATACTATTGCAGACTGCAGCTGAAGCTGGTGCTTATGCCAATGTCTGATCAAGATATGACTGAGCGCGTTAAATAAGACAGAAAATGGCACAGAATCCTGTTATGCACCCTTCTCTATACACTGACTGGGAGGTACCCACTTAGCAGGATTCCATGCTGTTTCATTATCACGTGTAACACGAAACGAAGCCACAAAGACGTACTTGCTGTTGAAGATATATGAAGATTATTAGAATCAGGTGTGCCAAATTGGGGTTGAAATTAATACATACTGGATGGTGGATCTCTAAGAACAGGGTTGGTTACACTGTGCTAACAAATGAATGAATGAATGAACACCAGCTATATCACGCAGAATCATCCATTCATGTATCAAAATGATTAGTTCAGAGTACTGTACTAATGTGAGCTATTGAACTGTACACAAGTTATTTATTTATTTATTTATGGATTGATTGATTGATTGATTGATTTATGATGGTGCAAGTTCAAGGAATGACACAGCCATTTTAATCACACCAAGTGCAACACTGCATTCGTTTTCTAACATCACTGAATCAGAAGAAATGCGATGGCCCAAAACTTGAGTCCTGCATAACGTGCACTCTCTGATGGGCCAGAGGCGCTGAGGGAAAAGAGCCCAAGAATCTGCTTAACTGTGATGTGCTTTGCATTTAACACTGGCCAACAAAGTCATGCGTTTTCTAACAGCTATACTTTACAGTGTATAAATGCAAAATATGATACTTTTTATAGAATTATTACTTATGCAAGCACCTGGCTCAGACTGTTGGCCTGAAAACAACATTTGTTGCAAGTTAGTCCTTCCAAGATAAATGTGAATGCATTAAATACTTTGCATTTCAGCTCCAGATTATTACAGAATTTAGCGGATATCTGGAGCGTGCTCACTAGATGCCATTAAGTACATAGCAGGGCACATAAAACAAGTTTATTAACTCCCCTCTCTGTATCGCTGGATGTTGCTTTAATTTAACTGCAGTCCCACACTCTGCAGTGTGTTTGGACAGAGCTAAGCACTTAGCTTGGTCTTCGCTGGAGAAATGGGCCTCAGTGGTCTAGGAACACCAGCTGTAATGAGAAGCTGGTTGAGTTAGATAGTGCTCCATCTTTTACTCATGCAACCCAATGGTTCATTAATGATTTGGGATTTGTTTGCAGAAGAATTGAGGAAATGTGTGTTCAGGGGGAGGAGTCAGCCTGGTGACATCATGCCCATCGGAGCAGGGCCAACCTGCAGCGAAACGCCTGTTTGAGTTCACCTGCATGACCTGGAAACACACAGGGTCAACTGCAGGGCTCTTGGCTGGAGTTTAAACCCCTAGGCCACAAAACTGCATTGAATCTGGAACATCTAATCCTTAGTTCACAGATTTAAAAAGTTGTTCCAATTGCAATGCAGTTCTGTGGTCTAGATGTTTAAATCTGAGGTTTAAACTGCTGCTAGGCACACCGAAGGTCAGCCACATATCCCCAGTTAATTCATTTATAATTTAATAACTCAGAGCTGACATTAGAAGGGAAGTTTCACACATAAATACAAGGATCCATTTTAGATGGGATAGTTTATGATAAAAGGCTATTCATTGGCCCGAGGCAGAAGGTCATATGCTCTTTACTGAGGGGTGAAAGCAGTCCCTCTGAACTGATCTTGTTCATTGGAAGATGATCACAGTTCAGATTCATGGCCGTGCTGCTCAGCTATTGCAGCCTTTAAAGCAAAAAAAAATTTCACACTTTCATTTTATTCATTACAATTTTACAAGGTAATAATTCACGTTCTGGGATTTTTGGTATAACTTCAATTTTTGCACGTGTTTTTTTTTTTCAATTGCACCAGAGAGTTTTAAGAGCAATAAATAAATATTTGAGATATTTGGCTTCTGTCAACCTGCAGGCTTGTCAATGCTGCACACAAGGCATTCAAGGGCTCCAAATACACACCAGTAACTCCACAGCAGTTTAGTACATCAATATTATGTTTCCAGAAGCTGTATATGAACATGTTTATAACACTGTCAGAATTACGAACAGACTGTACGGCATATAAACATGTTTATAATACTCAGTCAGAATTATGAACAGACTGTACGGCCTATAAACATGTTTATAACACTCTGTAAGAATTATGAACAGACTGTATGGTACATGAACATATTTATAACCCTTGGTCAGAATTATGAACAGACTGTACGGCATATAAACATGTTTATAACGCTCAGTCAGAATTATGAACAGTCTGTACGGCATATAAACATGTTTATAACGCTCAGTCAGAATTATGAACAGACTGTACGGCATATAAACATGTTTATAACACTTGGTCAGAATTATAAACAGACTGTATGGTATATGAACATGTTTATAACACTTGGTCAGAATTATGAATAGACTGTATGGTAATTCTCTCTTTGAACGCAGTGGTCTCAGGTTTCATACTCCAAATAGTTCCAATCAAAGATATTAAACAGAATTTTTAAAGAATAATCAGGTACTATAGATGCATACACTAAAAATAAATGTTCAGAGTACTCAATATTTCCAGTGAACTTGTTTTGCTAGATAGTTTTGAGCTTTACATTACATTACAGACATTTAGCAGACACTCTTATCCAGAGCGAAAAATTAAAATTTTCATTGTTAAAAAACCTTTAACAACTTTGAAAACAACTTTGTCTTCTGAACAAAAGAACTAATGAATTTAGTTGGCATAACAATTTAATAATTTAATTAAGCTCTAAACTCAAAATTCTTCTGAAGTTGCTTTGAAATTCTGAGTTCTCTCAACTTCTTTGTTTTTACAGTGTACATCATCCTAGAGGCATAGTGTTGGTGTAAAAACTGCTTTTTAGTTACATGAAATGTGCCTTTTATAGCATTAGCCACACACCCCTGAATGCCCAAGGCCGGCCACAGTAATGCCAGCAGATTGTCAGAAACTTCTCTAAAAATCTAAAATATCTTCTGTTGCACATATAAACTGCCTGGGCTGGTCAGAAACAATATACGGTATATATTTAAAACACCTGAAAGGAAACAATCCCTTTAAAGTGATATTTGTTTGATGTATTTTAACCGGAAAGCATTTCCAGTTCCCGGTGTACATAATGTCTCTGCCAGTCTTTGGAATAAATGGGTCACATGACATCCGTCGCACTTCAATGAGGTGTGGCAGCGACAGCTCACACAAATGGCTTCATAGCGAAAGTTTCCCACGTCTGACTGTCAAGTATAGCAGTGGAACTCATTAAGGTCATAGGTCACTAAAACAGGAATTACTGTTATGATGTATGAGTGAATGTGCATATAAACTTTTCCTTTGGATAAATAACAACGCACTGGGCTTTCAGAAGAGCAGTTTCCTGCTGAATACTGTCACCATCTCAGCTTCCACTCAGGAAGTGAAACATTCAGTGATTGAAAGGCTAAATATCTCCCAGTCTTCAGGAATCTAATGACAAGGACCTCTGCATTTAAAATATATATGTATGAATTTGTTTGGGAACTGCTCCACTCAGCAAAATAGCAAGTCTGTAATAGTTTGAAAATTTTTAAAAACCAGACATGAGTGAAGTTTGGGGCAGGACACTACCCTTTTGTGATCATCAGCATAGAGTTAAATATTATGAATTTCAGGCAACAACATGATTCTTTCCTTTGCTTCGACTGAGTGTGATTAAAATCCTGGCACTAGGTGGGGCTAGAGACTTTAAAACAGTGAACACTATGGCCTGCTTCCTGCACTAATCTTTATACATCACATTTAGTGTGCTTGTTTGTCAGGGGGCATGGACCTAACTTTATGTAGAAAAGAAAAAAATAAGTTTTTCATAAAGTGTTAAGCTACAAAAGGAAATATGAATCGTAATAATCACTGAATTTTACAAACAACATTTACAAATGAAAAATAACTTTTAAAAAATGACATTTCTTCCACACAATCTTTTTATTTGTAAATAATAAAAATGAACTCTTTAATATAAAACATACACATCATTTGAGCCACATCTGTTATTACAAACAAGAAATGTCGCAGTTAATGCTTTTTCGGTTTCAGTGGAACACGTAAATTGTAAACAATCAGCATTTCTTCAATAATACTGACAAAGTAAAGATAGCCTCATGGGACAAGGGAAAGTAAACTTTATTTAACAGGGTTACATGACATGACCTTGGAGTGCATTTCTTCAGCACAGGGGCGCGTTTGGACGGCTCTTGAATCGGTAGGAGGCCTCCTATCTCCCAGGGTTCAGTTTGGCCATAATGTTGGGGGGGGGGGGGGGGGGGGGGGGGGGGGGGAGGGCGGCGGGGGTTGTAGGGTTCCTACAGTACATGGGGCACGGTCCGCTCAGCGGTCCCATAATACACCACTTTGATTGGCTAAAATCAGTCGGCCTCTGTAAATATCAGCATACCACACACAGCTTTTTTTTCTTCTTTTTCTTTTTTTTTTTTTTTTTTTGTTTTTTTTTTTTACAAAATCTGTGTCGGTGTTTGTAAGGGTGATTGTGTACATATATTTTCTATTTCATATATTTATATATCTATATAACTTTCTTAATGTTTTTCTATAATCATACTTCATGTACAGTTAGCTCTTGTTTATACACCACTTCTATGCTAGTCCCAGTCCCATAGTAGTAGACTACAGTGTACACCAACAAGTTCAGCAATAGGGGACTTGGGACTGCTCAGTACCACAGTACTATACAGCACTTTTTCCATAGGGTAAAAAAAGAAAAATAAATGTATTTATAAAACGTTTTGTAGACGTTTGGCACCAGAAGGAAGGCTATGGTCTGGTCTGGGCTGAGCTGGGCCAACCGTCTACATCTGATACGAATGGCTTCGGTCTCTTGGTTATAATTTTTATTCATTTATTTCATTTTTTTTTCAAAAAATTTTTTATAGTAAGTACGAGCAAACTGTACAACTACATGCAACATACAAGCTGGCCTACTGTATGTGGAACTAACACACATTTAGTTTAAATCACGTGTTCTTCTGTCTTGTATTACAAATGAGCATGCAGCTTGGAACAGATCCAGAGTCATGCGGCTCTCACTGGTAGGAGGAGTCGGTGGCCTATAGGTGGGGGGAGGGGGTGGATTTGTCACACCCCCCCCTCCCCCAGGCACACCCCCACACAATCTAACCATCACATTCACATCAATGCTTTGGAGGGTCAGTACGACTCTGTCCCTCCAAAATTTAGGCAAAGACAAAATGGAATGTTTCGGGGTGGGGGGAGGGGGCAAAGCTAACCATAGTTTGGTTCTTAGTGATTTTCTTTTCCCCAAACAGTTAAAATTTTTGCATGTGGAAAAAAAAATATTGTGCTTGCATTAATCCATAGATGATATAAATCTAAGTCTGATTAACCTAAAACAACAAAAAAAAATGATATCAGAAAATGAAAACAACCTGAATGTCAGCAGAGTTTGTTCAAAATGGAAACTCCTGTAGGAGTCGTGTTCAGGACGGGGGCATGGGGGCATAGGGGGATGGGGGGGGTCGGGGGCATGGGGGCATGGGGGCTTTGGGGGTTGGGGGCATGGGGGCATGGGGGTTTGGGTTGGGGGCATGGGGGGGCATAGAGGCATGGGGGGATAGGGGGATGGAGGGTCAGAGCATGGGGGGCATAGGGGCATGGGGGGATGGAGGGTCGGGGGCATGGGGGCGTGGGGGCATGGGGGTTGGGGGTTGGGTTGGGGGTTGGGGGGTTGGGGGGGTTGGGGGGGTCCGGGGCATGGGGGGTGGGGGGGGGGTTGGGGGTTCCGGGGCATGGGGGCGTGGATGGGGGCATGGAGGGTCGGGGGCATGGGGGGCATAGGGGGGGGTCCATGGGGAATGGGGGTCGGGGGCATGGGGCATGGGGGGGTTGGGGGGTTGGGGGTCATGGGGGGCATGGGGGGGGGCATAGGGGCATGGGGGGGGTTGGGGGGGGGGTTGGGGGGTCGGGGGCATGGGGGCATGGGGGTCATGGGGGCATGGGGGTTGGGGGGTTGGGGGCATGGGGGCATCATGGGGGGCATGGGGGTTGGGGGGTTCGGGCCAATGGGGGCGTGGGGGCATGGGGGCATGGAGGGTCGGGGGCATGGGGGGGCGTGGGGGCATGGGGGCATGGAGGGTCGGGAGCATGGGGGCGTGGGGGCATGGAATGGACCGGAAAGGCCCGGTGGCGCAGCGAGCGGAGGCTGCTGTAAACACACAGGAAGGGCCTTTCCACAAACATCAGCGGGACCCAAACCTGGGCCCAAACCTCGGCGGGACCCAAACCTGGGCCCTCCAAAAGGACCTGGCCTGTCTCGGCTCAGGGACTGATGTGCAGAAGCGGCCCTGCAGAGACAATCAAAATGGCAGCTTCAGCGGGTGGCCAGAGGAAGATCTCTCAAGCCTGGGCGCTTAGACCCTCCTTTTATTCAGCTAAAACAATCTCTATTGGTTAAAACCAGCCTGGTAGGCATCAACACTGGTTTCTACATTAGTCACAAGCAGCATAGTCTGTTTCTGTTTTTTTTTCCCCCCTAAATTTTGTGACAGCCCTGTTTCATGAAAAAATATTTTGAATCAAACATAAAAGAAAATGTAAAAAAAAAAAAAAAAAAACAAATAGAAAAGTTAACAAAAGGTCTAAATAAAGCGCTCGTGTCGAAGTCAAAAGTAACTTGTGTGATTGTCAGGCTCCAGCGAAGCTTGGATGGCGATTGGCGGGCTTCTGATTGTTGTCCTGCTCGGCGCGGCGATGTCTTCACTAGGACCGGGTTCCCATCGGCCCGGAGGAACTGTCCAGCGACGTCTGGGAGGCTCGCCGAGTCAGGGGTGCCAGCGTGGGGTCCACCAGCGAGGAGGGGGGAAACAGTTTGTACCAGCCAATCACCGTACTGGACAGGTCCAGCTCCTCCAATAGGATCTGCGCTACTCCCATGAAGCATTTGTGGTCCATTCTCCCGTAGTCTCCCCAGACGATTACCTGAGGAGATGGACAGAATGTGAAAATGAAGGTGGGGCGCAGGTGGTCACGCGCCACGCTGGCGGGAACTCCAGTTTCCCCCTCTGTCCCAGTCCGGACGGCCCCGTCCCGTTCGTGCAAAAGCGCAGCGCAACATGCAGACCGGGAATAAATAGCCACGGAAACCGTAGCCATGGAAACCCAGCGATAGCGCTTCAGAATCGACCACAGGAATGTCTTGAGGAGGTGATGACATGGCTTCGGAAATATGGGAAAATCAATCAAATTAGCTGGTGTTTTTGAAAAAAGTGCTCTGAAATCATTGGAAGTATCGCGTCATTATCTATGTATTGTGAAAGAATAGTCTGCAAAATGCACCCCTGCCCCACAGCCCTACCAGGCCCAACTGCACCCCTGCCCCACAGCCCTACCAGGCCCAACTGCACCCCTGCCCCACAGCCCTACCAGGCCCAACTGCACCCCTGCCCCACAGCCCTACCAGGCCCAACTGCACCCCTGCCCCACAGCCCTACCTGCAGCACTTTTCCCTGCGGACCCTCCTCAAACAGCAGAGCCTGCTGGTACAGCGGGTCCAGGGTCTTCCGTGCGATCTTGGTTTTCTTTTTGGCTTTGCACGCTCCGTTATCCAGCAGATACACCTTCACATACGGAGCTGAGGAAACACACACACACTTTGGCTAAAGCTCATACACCTTCACACACAGAGCTGTGGAAACACACACACACACACTTTGGCTAAAGCTCATACACCTTCACACACAGAGCTGTGGAAACACACACACACTTTGGCTAAATCACCCTCTGTAGACATTGTACTGCACATGAGGCTGTACAGTGTTCATCTGCCACAGTTTTATTAGATGCTAAAAGCAGTAGACATTCAGACCATAGAAATATAAACAGCAATAAACAGAAATAAACCTGGGCCCCCCTGAGATACAGTGGAGAGAACGCTATTCTTAGCTCTGTCCTCAAGTTGCTCTCCATTGTTTCCATTAAAAAAACGCTGCTCTGGCATGAAATATCCACATTTCATTCAGACAAACGGCTGTGCTGCTGCTCTCTGCCGCTGCTCCTGGAGCGGCGGTGGTGTTTTCCGAACGCAGGCGGGGGGAACGGGCGGACCCCTCACCCGGCAGAGATTTGGATCCCGGTTTGGGCGTGAGCCCCCGAGCTCGGATCACCTCCACCTCCAGGTGCCCCTTCTTGTCCATCAGACCGATCTGGATGTCGCCTGCGCCAGGTGCACAGAATAGAGAGAAGAGAGAGGCATTCTGAGCACAACTGGCAACCGTTAACGGCAGATCACTGTACAGTCAACAAGGGCTGGACTCATCTGGACTGGGACCAGCTCATTCATGACAGCTGACAGCACATTCCCAGCTGGTGCATCTGTCATTCGTCACAAAAATATTTCGCCTAATCTGACACAGTTATGGAAAATTGGTAATCTATTTGGCTAACTTAGTGCAGCACTTTCAGAGTAGCACAGTCCAACCTTTTGTGCAATCTTTGAAAGAAATGACATTAAAATAATCTTTTAAAAAACTACGGAAAAAGAATGGTAAGACAAGTAAATGGATTTGTGAGACAGGAAGTAGAGAAATGAGATGAGAAGTGAGCCAAGTTTTAGAGGAAGTGGGGAATAGATATGAGTCCCGAGTCAGTTGAACAGGAAGTGCAACAATGACAGAAGAAGAAAGTGCAGAGGAGGCCCTCCACTTACCCATGGCGGGCGTGGCCAGGGTTTGCCTTCCCACCAGCTGGGCGGGGCCAAGGCCATCCAGGAAGTCACTGAACTGGCTGTCAGCCCCCAGCCGCACCCCTGAGAAGATCAGACTGGACCAGAAGCACCCGTGCCACACAGATTACATAGTGCACCCAAGATGCACACGCTCAGGAGCAAACCAAGCCTCTGCTTTCTATACCCATCCACACACTAGGGTCCCCTTAAACCCCCCTCTCCTCCCCTCCCCGACACAGATTACATAGTGCACCCAAGATGCACACGCTCAGGAGCAAACCAAGGCCTCTGCTTTCTATACCCACCCACACACTAGGGTCCCCTTAAACCCCCCTCCCCGACACAGATTACATAGTGCACCCAAGATGCACACGCTCAGGAGCAAAACAAGGCTCTGCTTTCCATACCCACCCACACACTAGGGTCCCCTTAAACCCCCCTCCCCTCCCCTCCCCGACACAGATTACATAGTGCACCCAAGATGCACACGCTCAGGAGCAAACCAAGCCTCTGCTTTCCATACCCATCCACTTAAAAATCCCCCCCCCCCCCTCCCCGACACAGATTAGGAATCTTAATGTGAACCATTCACCACACAAACCTCGAAACGTTGAAATGGCACGCGAGGGAAAGATTTCAGACACGTCCTTGCATCTCAGTAATGTATAACGAGCTCTTTGTGAAGCCAATCCAGTTTCCATGATCTAATCCCGTCTGGAATTTCAGCGGAGATGCCAGCGATGGTCATGATTCAGCATGAGAGCATGTGAGACCTCTGTTCAGATTGATCAACCTGTAATTATCTTAAGTGCTTCGGTCCTCCGGCCATGCACCCTTCACGCCGAGCCGGGGTGCCGGCCGTTTGATTAAGGGAGGCGGAGCTATTTTAGGAGAGGCGCACGTCCTGACACGTCCCTCGAGCTCAAATGACGAAGGACATTTTAATTATCCGGGATTAAGACAGGAAATGTAAATAGAATTGACTTAACAAACCAGCACCACTCATTTTCCATGCACACACACACACACACACACACACGGTCGGAGAGTGAAGTGGAATTACACACACACGGTTCCTCATCACTATTGTTGTTATTTGATGGATTAGTACGCTTTGGCAATATGTATCACAAAATTTGTCATGGCAATAAGCATTTTGAATTTGAATTTGAGTGAGAGGAAGAGAGAGATTGAGAGAGAGAGAGATATTGAGGGAGAGAAATTTAGAGAGAGATTCAGAGAGAGAGAGCGAGGGAGAGAAGAGGAAGAGTTTGAGACAGAGAGAGAGAGACTGAGGGAGAGAGGGGAGAGAGATTGAGAGTGAGAGAGAAAAAGAGATGAAGAGAGAAAGAGTGAGGGAGAGAGTAGGGAGAGATTGAGAGTGAGAGAGAGATATTGAGAGGAAGAGAGCGGCTCACTTTCCCTCTGAGCTGTAGCTGTTCATGCTGGTGTGTGTGAGAGAGAGAGAGAGAGAGAGAGGTTGAAAAGGTTGGTCATTATACTTCCTGTTCCCGCCTCATGGAACAGGAAGTATAATGACCAACCTTTTCACAGATTAAAAAAAAAAAAAAAAAGAAGAAAAGAAATATGTGTAAATGATGTATGCATGCATATGCATGTGTATGTATGTATGCATGCGTGACTGTACATGTATGTGCGTATATATGTAGGTACATGCTTATATGTATATATGCTTGTACGTTTACATGTGTGTATGGATATGCATGTGTATGTGTATGCATGTGCAGTATGTGTGCATATGTATGCACATAGAATTATATTGTTTAAAAGGCTAGTTTTGCTTTGTAAGCATCTGTAAATATTGAAATACTCTTTATTCCTCATTTTTAAATGACACATGCACACCACATTTATTATTGTAAAGGTTTTAACATGAAATCCATGCGCATCTCAAGCTGGAATATCAAAGGCCTAAATTCTTCTGTGTTTGAAGAGTAGGACCTCAGAGTTCTTAAATGCAATCAAAGACCTAGACATTATTATTTTGCAAGAAACTTGGTGTAGAGGAGAAGGGCACACTGGTTGTCCCTCTGGGTACACAGAGCTGGTGGTTCCCTCCACTAATTGCCAGGAGTAACCCAGGGCAGAGACTCTGGCGGCATACTGATTTGGCTTAAGGCAGAGCTTCAGAAGCACATAGAATTAATTAAAAAAGACGAAAATCATTTATGGCTCAAGGTTAAAAAAGACATAATTTCTAACATGCAAAATGTTTTTCTTTGCGCAATATATATCCCCCCCATAGAATCCCCGTACTTCAAAGAGGACACCTTTCTCAACACTGAGAGAGAGATCAACCATTTCCAGGCCCAGGGGAATGTGTTGATATGTGGTGATCTAAATGCAAGAACTGGTGAGGAACCTGACTTTATCAATAGTCAAGGGAATAATTACATAGTTTGTGAATAACCATTTTGATCTTCCTTTTCATTCACACAGGAACAATTATGACAAACAGACAAATACAAATGGAAGGCAGCTCCTGCAACTTTGTCGAAGCCTGGGTCTGTACATTGTCAACAGGTAGGTTCAGAGGGGACTCTCTAGGAAGATCGACTTACTCTTCACCTCTTGGCATCAGCACTGTAGACTATATGATTACAGATCTGGACCCATCATCTTTCAGAGCATTCACAGTCAAACCACTAACACCTCTGTCAGATCACAGCCAAATTACTGTGTATCTCAAAAGGACAGAAACATCCAACACAGAAACACTGCCCAGTAAGCTGTACAACATTGAAAAATCCTACAAATGGGCCCAAAACAGCAAAGAAAAATACCAGAAAGCAATTGGCAGCCAATTGACTCAATCTCTCTTAGACAACTTTCTGGAAAACACATACACTCACAATAAAGAAGGTGTAAACCTGGCAGTGAATAATCTAAATAATATATTTTATAATTTGGCATCAATGTCCAACCTTAAATCTTCCAATAGAAAAACCAAAAAACCAAACCATGAAAAATGGTTTGATTCAGACAGCCATGACATGAGAAAAAAACAAAAACACAGACAACCAGAAAACGAGGAATTACGCCTTTCTTATTGTCAGGTACTAACACAATACAAAAACACAATCAGAACCAAGAAAGAACAGTACATTAAGAATAAACTCAACATCATTGAAGAATCTATTGATTCTAACAGTTTCTGGGACAATTGGAACAGATTACACAAAAAGGACCATGATGAATTGTCCATTCAAAATGGAGACATTTCGCAAAACCACTTTGAAAATTTATACCAGAAAAAGACACTAAGCCCAGAGCAAAAGCAAATATGTGAAGAATTGGAAAAGCTTGAACAGACTATAAAAGATTACCAAAACCCTTTAGAGTCTCCAATAACTAAAAAAGAGCTATTTGAAAAACTGAAGGACCTACAACCCAGAAAAGCCCATGGTGCAATGGCATTCTAAACAAGATACTAAAACACACCAATCATAAATTGAAATCGGCTATCCTAAAACTGTACAACTTGGTTCTGAGTGTCGGATACTTCCCTGATGTCTGGAACAAAGGACTCATAATGCCCATATATAGAAGTGGAGACAAATTTGACCCAAATAATTACTGAGGCATATGTGTGAACAGTAATCTGGGGAAGGTATTCTGTAGTATAATAAACAGAAAACTTATAAACTTCCTTATGGAGCACAATGCCTTGAGTAAAAGTCAAATTGGATTCTTACCAAATTATAGAACATCGGATCATATTTTCACCCTACATACCCTAATTGACAAATATGTTCACCAAAACAAAAGCAAAATTTTTGCCTGCTTTATAGATTTCCAGAAAGCTTCTGATTCTATTTGGCATGATGGTCTATTCCTAAAACTTATTGAAAGTGGTGTAGGGGGAAAAACATATGATGTAATTAAATCGATGTATACAAACAACAAATGTGCAGTTAAAATTGTAAATAAACAAACTAAATATTTCTCCCAGGGGCGTGGCGTGGCACAGGGCTCTTCTATCTCACCAACTTGTTTTAATATTTATATAAATGGATTGGCAACACTAATTGAAAAATCTACAGCACCTGGCCTCGCCCTCTATGACTCCAAAGTTAAATTCCTTCTCTATGCAGATGACCTTGTTGTGCTCTCACCAACAGAAGAGGGTCTACAGCAAAACCTGGATCTGCTAGAGTCATTTTGTCAGACCTGGGCCCTGACAATAAACCCCACAAAAACTAAAGTTCTTTTGTTCCAACAAAGATCCAGATATCAGGGACCCAAAATAAATACCACATTAGGAACAACTAAAATTGAACAAACTACAAATTACTCATATTTAGGATTAAAAATCAGTTCTACAGGAAGCTTTCATTTGGCTGTGAATGAACTTAAAGAGAAAGCAAAAAGGGCTTTCTATGCCATTAAAAAGTCAATTCAAATAGAAATTCCAATTGGCATTTGGCTAAAAATTTTCAAATCAGTAATTGAACCAATTGCACTTTACGGCATTGAGGTGTGGGGTCCACTCACACAACACGAATTTGCAAAATGGGACAAACATCCAATTGAGACACTGCATGCAGAGTTCTGTAAAAGTATCCTACGGGTTCAGAGGAAAACCACAAATAATGCATGCAGGGCAGAATTAGGCCAATATCCACTACTAATTAATATTCAGAAAAGAGCTATCAAATTTTGGAAACATTTAAAAATGAGTAACCCCCACTGCTATCATTACAAAGCCCTGAAATGCTAAGAGGTGAATATAAAGAAGAGTCCCCTCAGTCAACTGGTCCTGGGACTCACTGTAGAAAATCCTAACACCACTAATAACAGTCAGTCCCAGGACAGTGACATCCTCCTAGCTCAGAGAATGCTGTGTGTGTGTGTGTGTGTGTGTGTGTGTGTGCGTGTGTGTGTGAGATAGAGAGAGAGAGAGAGAGTGGGAGAGGTACTCACTTTCCCTCTGAGCTGCAGCTGTTCATGCTGGGTGTGTGTGTGTATGTGTGTGTGAGAGAGAGAGAGAGACAGAGAGACAGATAGAGAGAGAGAGAGGTACTCACTTTCCCTCTGAGCTGAAGCTGTTCATGCTGGGTGTGTGTGTATGTGTGTGTGAGAGAAAGAGAGACAGAGAGACAGATAGAGAGAGAGAGAGGTACTCACTTTCCCTCTGAGCTGTAGCTGTTCATGCTGATAGAGAGAGTCAGAGAGACAGATAGAGAGAGAGAGAGAGAGAGGACTCGCTGGCTGCTGTGTGTGCCTGTATGTGTGCCATAGCTTTCCCTCTGAGCTGTAGCTGTTCATGCTGCCGTCGGTGGACTCGCGGCTGGCCTGGCGTGCCATAGCGTTTCGCGGGTACTCCACGGCCATGCCTGTCTCCTGGCTGCGCTGGATCTGCCCCTTCGACTTCGCCTTGCTGGCGGCCTCTGGAAACAACACAGGCACCGGCAGCAAGATAACTCCCATAACTCCCTTCAGCAAGATGACTCCCATAACCCCCTTCAGCACGATGACTCCTATAACCCCCTTCAGCAAGATAACTCCCATAACCCCCTTCAGCAAGATGACTCCCATAACCCTCTTCAGCAAGATAACTCCCATAACTCCCTTTAGCAAAGATGACTCCCATAACCCCCTTCAGCAAGATGACTCCCATAACTCCCTTCAGCAAGATGACTCCCATAACCCCCTTCAGCAAGATGACTCCCATAACCCCTTCAGCAAGATGACTCCCATAACCCCTTCAGCAAGATGACTCCCATAACCCCCTTCAGCAAGATGACTCCCATAACTCCCTCCCATACTCCCATAACCCCCTTCAGCAAGATGACTCCCATAACTCCCTTCAGCAAGATGACTCCCATAAACTCCCTTCAGCAAGCAGCAAGATGACTCCCATAACCCCTTCAGCAAGATGACTCCCATAACCCCCTTCAGCAAGATGACTCCCATAACCCCTTCAGCAAGATGACTCCCATAACTCCCTTCAGCAAGATGACTCCCATAACTCCCTTCAGCAAGATGACTCCCATAACTCCCTTCAGCAAGATGACTCCCATAACTCCCTTCAGCAAGATGATGACTCCATAAACCTCCCTTCATAAGCAAGATGATGACTCCCATAACTCCCTTCAGCAAGATGAACTCCCATAACTCCCTTCAGCAAGATAACTCCCATAACTCCCCCATAACTCCAATAACCCTTCAGCAAGACTCCTTCATGATAACTCCCTTCCATAACTCCCATAACCTTCAGCAAGATAACTCCCATAACTCCCTTCAGCAAGATGACTCCCATAACTCCCCAGCAAGATAACCCCCATAACTCCCAGCAAGATCACTCCCATAACTCCCTTTAACAAGATGACTCCCATAACTCCCTTCAGCAAGATGACTCCCATAACTCCCTTCAGCAAGATAACTCCCATAACTCCCTTCAGCAAGATGACTCCCATAACTCCCTTCAGCAAGATGACTCTCATAACTCCCTTCAGCAAGATGACTCCCATAACTCCCTTCAGCAAGATAACTCCCATAACTCCCTTCAGAAAGATAACTCCCATAACTCCCTTCAGCAAGATAACTCCAATAACTCCCTTTAGCAAGATAACTCCCTTCATCAAGATGACTCCCATAACTCCCTTCAGCAAGATAACTCCCATAACTCCCTTCAGCAAGATAACTCCCATAACTCCCTTTAACAAGATGACTCCCATAACTCCCTTCAGCAAGATAACTCCCATAACTCCCATCAGCACGATAACTCCCACAACTCCCTTCAGCAAGATAACTCCGATAACTGCCTTCAGCAAGATGACTCCCATAACTCTCTTCAAAAAATTAACTCCCGTCAGGCACTCACACAGGCAATAGCAGCAATAACGGTCTGGAATTCCATGTTAGAGCTTTGTTAGGGGACACTGCTGCCATTCAGATCAGGGATAAGGAAATAGATGGCCATGTTGTCACCTTCCAGAGAAGTTCAACCAATCACAGAGTAAGGACAGAGTGGGTAAGAACAAACAGAACTACAATGATGGTGGACACCTTCTAGCTATACCCACTGGGACCCTGGAACTATAGCCAGAAAGTGTCCACCAATCGTTGCTGTTATGTTATGATTGGTGGAGCTCCTCTTTTTATTCTTTGGCTAAAGTGACATCACTGTCTAATCGCCATTCTATTATGTCATGAGACAACAGGAAGTTGTGCTGGTTACATGAACATGTGACAGACACAGTCCTGCTGTGCTCTGTATAGGAGCATGTGACACAGGCCTGCTGTGCTGAATATAGGAACATGTGACACAGGCATGCTGTGCTGTATATAGGAACATGTGACACAGGCCTGCTGTGCTGTATATAGGAGCATGTGACACAGGCATGCTGTGCTGCATATAGGAAACATGTAACAGACACAGGCCTGCTGTGCTATATATAGGAACATTTGACAGACACAGGTATGCTGTGCTATATATAGGAGCATGTGACACAGGCCTACTGTGCTGTATATAGGAGCATGTGACAGATACAGGCATGCTGTGCTATATATAGGAACATGTGACAGACACAGGCATGCTGTGCTGTATATAGGAACATGTGACAGACACAGGCATGCTGTCCTGTATGTAGGAACATATGACAGACACAGGCATGCTGTGCTGTATGTAGGACCATGTGCCAGACACAGGCATGCTGTGCTGTATGTAGGAGCATGTGACACAGGCATGCTGTGCTGTATATAGGAACATGTGACAGACACAAGCCTGCTGTGCTGTATATAGGAGCATGTGACAGACACAGGCCTGCTGTGCGAGACTGTGCTGCACTGTGCTGTAGGAACACAGGCCCTTCCAGAGAGGAAATGAGGCTCCTCAGTCAGAGCCACACCAGCACCACTCCACAGGCGGAAACGCTGCCGTTCGGCGGGAGAAAACCACGCCCTGGCGAAGCTCAGTCCGTCAGGAGATCATCAGCAGCTGCTCCTCGGATGTACGGCGGTTTTACGTGCACCGGGTTCTTAGAAACGCAGGGCCCGGATACGCAGGCATTCCACCCAGCCTGTGGTGTATCAGAGAGCAGCACCGCACTGAAACCGCTTTTATTTCAGCCGGCCCGCCGGCCCGCTGGGTCGCATTCGGTCACTGCTGTTCGATCCTGACATGAGTCCAGCTTTTGCGTCGACAGCCATTTTGGTGCCACAAACAAAAGTAATCGCGCCCATGTAGACAAATCCAGCCGCGAAGTCTGGTTTGACACCAATACGTGGACGCAGTATGTCACTGGCATTTTTAACTAACCGTGATGTGACCCATTTTCCTCCTGTCATCTCGTATGCAATATCACTCAGGGCTCAATGAGGAATCCCTCCTTTCTCAGCTGAATCATTCCACAGGACTACCTCTGCACTGACAGCAAAGACCAGAGGCTCCTACCCCAGGACCTAGAGAGCCACACAGGGTGCACCGATTACTCATTATTTAAACGGCCAGGTAAAGTTGTTTAATAGCAGCTACGTCACCTGACGTAGGTCTGAATCGGTGGCTGATTTTAAGCTGAGAAGGTGTCTGACTGTGAGTTGCAGTAGCACGGTGTCTAGAGGTGTGAAGGCCAGACCATTCACAAGCGCTCTCTTCTCCTGTCACATGACACAGGACCGCAGGACCGCAGCGCTCCCCTCTTCACTGTCTGAGACTAACGCGGCCCCTGTTCCGCACATCCACTTCCCCCCCACCCTCGCCTCCCCCACTCCAGCCCTGAGCACAGACGGGGCAGAGGCACAGCAGCACCTGTTTTGGGCAAAGCAGGTTCTGAAAATCTGATTTACAGTCACACATACCGCCAAGCCGCCATCTGATTCATCATCCTCTGGCTTTTTAAGATATTACCCACAAGCACAGCAGAGAGAGAAGCCAGCAGCTTTTCTCTTTTCTCTTCCTCCTTTTTTTAAAACCCATTTGTTAAAAGGCAAACGGCCCAAGCTAATATATGGGACTTTAAAGGATATTGGGCCTGGCTTCAAAGGCAGCGGTCCATGTTAAATCTGATAAGAGCCTGCGGTTGATCTCTGGTCGGGTCTTTTGCTTGCCAAGGCTAACAAGGGCCAAAGAGGCACACGCACCCCTGTCCCAGTGTGGGGGGGGAGGCCCCTGCACCCCTGTCCCAGTGTGAGGGGGGAGGCCCCTGCACCCCTGTCCCCCTGCACACCCCTGTCCCAGTGTGGGGGGGGAGGCCCCTGCACCCCTGTCCCAGTGTGGGGGGGGAGGCCCCTGCACCCCTGTCCCAGTGTGGGGGGGGTAGGCGCACAGACCCCCTGTCCCCGTGTGGGGGGGGGGGTCAGTCCCAGTGCGCACAGACTTTGACACTCCCAGTCCCAGTGTGGGGGGGAGGAGGCGCACAGACTCCGTCACTCCCAGTGCCAGTGTGGGGGGGAGGAGGCGCACAGACTTTGTCACTCCCAGTCCCAGTGTGGGGGGGAGGAGGCGCACAGACTTTGTCACCGCCAGTCCCAGTGTGGGGGGGAGGAGGCGCACAGACCCCGTCACCTCCAGTCCCAGTGTGAGGGGAGGAGGCCCATGCACCCCTGTCCCAGATGCACAGGTCTGACTAATCCCCATCCCCCTTCACCACAGGCACAGAGACACACAGGTCTGACTAATCCCCATCCCTCTTCACCACAGGCACAGAGACGCACAGGTCTGACTAATCCCCATCCCTCTTCACCACAGGCACCGAGACGCACAGGTCTGACTAATCCCCATCCCTCTTCAGCACAGGCACAGAGACGCACAGGTCTGACTAATCCCCATCACTCTTCAGCACAGGCACAGAGACACACAGGTCTGACTAATCCCCGTCCATCTTCAGCACAGGCACAGAGACGCACAGGTCTGACTAATCCCCATCACTCTTCAGCACAGGCACAGAGACACACAGGTCTGACTAATCCCCGTCCATCTTCAGCACAGGCACAGAGACGCACAGGTCTGACTAATCCCCGTCCCTCTTCAGCACAGGCACAGAGACGCACAGGTATGACTAATCCCCATCCCTCTCCACCACAGGCACAGAGACACACAGGTCTGACTAATCCCCGTCCCTCTTCAGCACAGGCACAGAGACGCACAGGTATGACTAATCCCCATCCCTCTCCACCACAGGCACGCGTGGGGAGCAGCTGTCTTCTGCATTTCAACATATTAGGAAACATAAATAGAACCGTTTTCTTTTTTTTTTAAATCGGTGTTTACATTCTTTGCCACGGCCAGATCATAACAGTCATGCCCAGAACACCTCCATCAACCCCGCTACGCGGACCAGCGCTGCTGTCTAAATGCACTACTTCATCTTTTTCTGTTTAGTCCACCATTCATCCAGCAAACACACTTAATCCAGGTGCGGACGAAGCACAATGTGTGAATTCATACAGCACACAGTCTATACAGGTCTTACACATTTGCTTCCTGAAATTTGTAATTGGCTCTCCAGTTTTTGAATGAGTGCAATTTTATTTAACTCACAGTCAGAAGAAAGAGACACAATACAGTGCAGGCATTTAGCAGACTCTCTTATCCAGAGCGACTTACACAACCGTATACCCTTATACTACAATGCCACAATACATATCCAAAACATGTACTGAAATACCCAAGGAAAACTGTCCATCAGCATATTCCAAAACAGACAAAAGACGGAAACATGCTAGCAGAAACAAGGCAGAAAATGTTCTCCCCTTAAGTTATAGCCCTACAAACATGGAAACTTGCTTGCTGACACATGACTGAGAACGAGCTCCACTAATTTATAGTTAAAGTAATAAATACTGGTTACTTACAGCAGAGAGAGTCTGAGAGCACAGCGATGTGGGACTGCACTGTTCAGCCTTGTGAGAGGTAGACATAGAGCCTTTGCATTTTAGCTACATGGTCTTACGTCACTTAACGAGGCTTAAATGTCAAACAGAGTGTTTTACAGGGTCGTGGGGAGACCCTATATATTCCATTTAAGGTCTGTGGTGTGGTCGAAGTACCCAGGAGCCTCAACATAGACATGGACATTTGTTTAAGTCCATGCTGTGCTTAACAACATACAGTACAGGTTATCACTGAAAACCAATCAGCCAGGCACACAGTATTCAACTGCAGCCGAACAGTTAGACAGACTGTACGCAACTGCAGCCAATCAGATAGGCAAACAGTATTCCATTACAGCCAATCAGCTAGACACACAGTATTCCATTACAGCCAATCAGACAGACACAGTATTCCATTACAACACAGTATTCCATTACAACCAATCAGCTAGACACACGGTATTCCATTACAGCCAATCAGACAGACACACAGTATCCCATTACAACCAATCAGCTAGACACACGGTATTCCATTACAGCCAATCAGACAGACACACAGTATCCCATTACAACCAATCAGCTAGACACACGGTATTCCATTACAGCCAATCAGACAGACACACAGTATCCCATTACAACCAATCAGCTAGACACACAGTATTCAATTACAGCCAATCAGATAAACACAGAGTATTCCATTACAGCCAATCAGATAGACATACTGTATTCCATTACAGCCAATAAGATAGGCATACTGTATTCCATTACAGCCAATCAGTGGGCCAGCGGGAGGGGTCGAAATCCAGACTGACAGGGAGGCCTGCAGGGAGTAGGGAATTGTGGGACAGATATGGGATCAAGGAGGCTGTGCTGTGCCAAGGGCCTAATACAGGGGTGTCAAACTCCAGACCTGGAGGGCCGCAGAGTCCGCAGGTTTAACTCCAGTCCTGGAGGGCCACAGTGTCTGCAGGTTTAACTCCAGTCCTGGAGGGCCACAGAGTCTGAAGGTTTAACTCCAGTCCTGGAGGGCCACAGAGTCTGAAGGTTTAACTCCAGTCCTGGAGGGCCACAGAGACTGAAGGTTTAACTCCAGTCCTGGAGGGCCACAGAGTCTGAAGGTTTAACTCCAATCCTGGAGTGCCGTAGCGTCTGCGGGTTTAACTCCAGTCCTGGAGGGCCGTAGCATCTGTAGGTTTAACTCCAGTCCTGGAGGGCCGCAGTGCCTGCAGGTTTAACTCCAGTCCTGGAGGGTCGCAGAGTCTGCGGGTTTAACTCCAGTCCTGGAGGGTCGCAGTGTCTGTAGGTTTAACTCCAGTCCTGGAGGGCCACAGCGTCTGCGGGTTTAACTCCAGTCCTGGAGGGCCGCAGTGTCTGCAGGTTTAACTCCAGTCCTGGACGGCCACAGTGTCTGCAGGTATTTGTGCTTTCCTTTCAATCAGCAGCCAATTAAGATTTTGAGAATAAGGTGTGTGGTCTCTTTAGTCAATCAATGACTTAAATTAATCACTTGTGCTCAAATCAGACAGAAACCAGTAGACACAGCAGCCCTCCAGGACTGGAGTTTGACACCCCTGGACTAATCTAAAAAATAAGATGGCAGTGTTGTCACCACACTCACAGAATTAAACAGAGAGGAGTTCCTCCATCTCAGAACGCACAGGCAACAACCAACAGAACAACTCCACTACATGGTGATTCCCATAAGAATCCTGCAAACAAAGCCAGAACGTATCCACCAATCACCATCCGCATTGCTCCACGGGCTGTTACCAACGCATTCGGTGATTGGTGGAGCTCAGCTGTGGGCTGGGTGAGCGAGGGGGGGGCCGTGACTCACCCGTCTGGCCGAGCTGCGAGGTGCTCCGGCTGCGCCGGGACGGCAGGCCCACGATGGCGACTACGCGGGCGCTCAGGCTGGAGCGGCGCTTCTTCCCCACGTTGCCCAGCGAGCCCAGCGCCGTGTCCGATTGGCTGCCGTCCGTGCGCTCCAGCGTGTAGATCTCCCCGCTCACGCTCGTGCTCTTCAGCATGCTGCGGCCAGACGGGCGCATCTGCCGGCTGGGGGACAGGGGCGGGGGCCACAATGTTTTTAATGCAACTCTGTCAGCTTTTATCTTTCATACCAGGAATCAATTTAGTTGCTCTTCAAAAAAACAAAAAAACCCACAAAACCACCACCCCCCAAAAAAAAAACCACCCCCCCCCCCTCCCCCCCTTCTCTTCCCCTTATCAAAAAAAAAAAAAAAAAACCCAAAAAAAAAAAAAAAAAAAAAAAAAAAAAAAAAAAAAAAAAACAAAAAAAAAAAACCCCCCCCCCCACTCCCCCTCCCCCCCCCCCCAAAAAAAACCAAAAAAAAAAAAAAAAAAAAAAAAAAAAAAAAAAAAAACAAAAAAAAAAAAAAAAAAAAAAAAAAAAAAAAAAAAAAAAAAAAAAAAAAACCAAAAAAAAAAAAAAAAAAAAAAAAAAAAAAAAAAAAACCCCCCCACCCCCCAACCCCCCCCCCCCCCCCCCCCCCCCCCCCCAACAAAAAAAAAAACAAAAAAAAAAAAAAAAAAAAAAAAAAAAAAAAAAAAAAAAAAAAAACCCACCACCCCCCCCCCCCCCCCCCACAACCACCAAACAAAAAAAAAAACCAAAAAAAAAACCCTTTGAACCTTTTTCCAGAGCCTTTATATCTTTATATCTTTATATCTTATAGTATGGTCCCCAGAACTGCACACAATACTCCAAGTGTGGTCTAACAAATATATTGTATAAGATAAGTATAACTTAATTGGATTTATGCTCAATACTTTCAGCTATATATCCCAGCATCCTGTTGACCTTTTCTACTACTACAGCATAGTGCCTAGAACCTGAAAGACTTTGATTAGCTATTCCATTCTTTTTCAAATTGAGCACATTCCTTCCATCCCATGTCCCTTCCATAAAGTAATCCTGCCTAATGTTTTTATATCCCACATGCAGAACTTTACATTTGGCTATATTAAATTTCATTTCCACCCACTGGATTTTATTTAAATCTTCTTGAATTACTTTAGTAGATTCCAAACTATTAGCTGGGCCTCTCAGTTTTGTATCATCTGCAGATCTGACTAATGCACTTTCTATGTCCCTGTCAAGGTGATTGATATAAATGAGGAAGAGCTGTGGTCCCAGCACTGATCCTTGTGGGACTCCACTTCCCACATTTCCCTGCTCAGATAACATCCCTTCTACTACTACTCTTTGTGTTCTACCCTGTAGCCAGTTCCGAATCCACTCTGAAATACCTCCTGTAATTCCGAATGTCTTCATTTCTACCAGGTCTATCATGTGGTACCTTATCAAATGCCTTTTGGAAATTTAAGTAACATCATAAGCCATGTTATAATCAAAACAAATGGTAGCTTCTTCAAAGAATACTAGGATTGTTGGGCATGATTTTCCCTTGCAAAAACCATGCTGGCTATCCCTTAGGATGTTGAAACACATCTAACTTGTCTCTAATGATAGATTCCAGTATTTTACATGTGATGCAAGTTAAACTTACAGGCCTGTAGTTTCCTGGATCAGTACGGTCCCCTTTCGTATATACTGGTATTATATTACCTCACCCAGTCCTCAGGTATTTCTCCAGTTTCTAAAGACTGTCTAAAAATACCTGCCAGTGGTTTAAAGATGATCACCCCTAACACTTTGAATACTCTTGGGTATATGCCATCACGGCCAGCTGCCTTATTTGTCTTTAGTTTATGTAATTTATCCAGTACTTCTTTATCCTCTATATCAATATCTGCTAAGACATTCTGAATACTGAATATGTCTTCCAGTTTATCAATAACCTTCACTAGTAAAACTCTCAACAAAATAACTATTTCCGACTACAGTATTGAAAGAAACATCCAGAATTACTTATTGCATCTGGGGCAATTTGCCTTTCAAAGAACCTCTTAGCTTCCTGTAGATCTTTTTTAACCTTATTACAATATTCAGCCTTATTACTCTCAGTGCTGCCATTTTTGTATATCTTACACAATTTATTTTATCTCCCGTATGGCTTTGTTAATCCACTGGGGGGAGAGCTTCTTTAACTTACTTTTCCTTACCTTTGGAATACATTTACACAGTGTCTCAAGAATAACCCTTTTGAACCTGTCCCACTTTCACTCAGGGTAAACTCTCAGCCTGACTGGACGGTGTGCAGCAGGACCCTGGGCTGTGGGGGGCAGTGTGGGAGCAGGACCCTGGGCTGTGGGGCTGTGGGGGGCAGTATGGAGCAGGACCCTGGGCTGTGACAGGTGGAGCAGTGGGCGGGCAGCAGACCCTGGGCTGTGGGGGGCAGTGGGAGCAGGACCCTGGGCTGTGGGGGCAGTGTGGAGCAGGACCCTGGGCTGTGGGGGGCAGTGTGGGAGCAGGACCCTGGGCTGTGGGGGGCAGTGTGGAGCAGGACCCTGGGCTGTGGGGGGCAGTGTGGGAGCAGGACCCTGGGCTGTGGGGCTGTGGGGGGCAGTGTGGAGCAGGACCCTGGGCTGTGGGGGGCAGTGCGGAGCAGGACCCTGGGCTGTGGGGGGCAGTGTGGGAGCAGGACCCTGGGCTGTGGGGGGCAGTGTGGAGCAGGACCCTGGGCTGTGGGGGGGGCAGTGTGGAGCAGGACCCTGGGCTGTGGGGGGCAGTGCGGAGCAGGACCCTGGGCTGTGGGGGGCAGTGTGGAGCAGGACCCTGGGCTGTGGGGGGCAGTGTGGAGCAGGACCCTGGGCTGTGGGGGGCAGTGTGGAGCAGGACCCTGGGCTGTAGGGGGCAGTGTGGGAGGACCCTGGGCTGTAGGGGGCAGTGTGGAGCAGGACCCTGTGGGGCTGTGGGGGGCAGTGTGGAGCAGGACCCTGGGCTGTGGGGGGCAGTGCGGAGGGCTGTGGGGGGCAGTGTGGAGCAGGACCCTGGGCTGTGGGGC